>CAUYRH010031727.1:0-23805 GCA_963574655.1 Perodicticus potto
CAGCTCACAGCAACCTCCAACTGTTGGGCTTAAGCGATTCTCTTGCCTCAGCCTCCCAAATAGCTGAGCCTGCAGGCACCCGCCACAACGCCTGGCTATTTTTTTTTTTTTTTGTACTTGTCATTGTTATTTAGCAGGCCCGGGCCAGGTTCAAACTTGCCAGCCCCAGTGTATGTGGCTGACACCTTAACCGTTGAGCTATGGGCACCAAGCCTTTAACAATTTTTCAGTTCTAAATGTATTTAGAATGAGCACGGGTTTCCTCCCATCCCACTCTTCAGGATTAACCGTGGTGTTTATTCTTTCAGTCCAGTGTTTTTCAACCTTTTTTATCTCACAGCACACTTGACGCTATAAACTCCCACAGCACGCTTAAATTATGTTGATGGAAAAAAAGAGAGAGAGAGTAAAAGAAAGAATATACTTGCATGTGCTTTGAACATCTTCTGAAAATAATTGAATTAATGCTCTTTTAAACATTTTCACGGACACCACTTGAAAGTCAGTGTTCTATACCTTTCTGTGCTCCTGCAAACCGAGGAACATGCACAGAGAGAATCTTCCAGATCCTGTCCTTTCAGCAACGGGATATCATGCTGCAATTTGCTTTTGCAGCATCGTGCTGCATTTTGTGTTGTGTCAGCACATCCAGGGGCTGCCTCCTCAAGGGCTGCATGTTCCCCTGAGTCTCTGGGGTGACACTGATGCTACCTGAGCTTCTTCATCCACATGTCCCATGCAAGACTGTAGGGTTTCGGAGACAAGACCCCAAGCAGGCAATTGCTGGTTGATTGCTGGGCATTTTGCACCTGTGTGGTCACTGCCACGTCACACCTGCATGCCGGGAAGGTTGTCCCAGTTCCGGGGCTGTCTGCTTCTCTCTACAAGCACCCACAACTGTGCAGAACGGCCTTTCCCCACATCCTTGCCAGGCCCTGAGCCTTTTTCTAAGCCGGTGCTTCCCGGAGGGCTGTCTGGTCCCTCTCTCACAGACAGTGATCTGCCCAGCTTCACTTTTCCCTGTGGCCTGAACAGCAGGTGCATCCAGCAGGTGTCCTCCAGACACGCTGTCTCTGCTGCCTCTTCAGGGAGAACGGCTGTCTTAGAGCATGAAATGCTTTCGGTTGACAGGTGCCCTTCACCTGTCCCAGGTGTAGGACCCCACACAGTGCACTTTGGGCTGCTTTTGAGTCTCCCCAGCCTCTGGGCTCCCTCCCTCTGCACCTGCCGATTCATATTCTGGCTGCTCCCTCCACCCACCTGGAGGAGCCCCTGAAACTGTAGGGAAGTTGATTTGTGGGGTTCTTTTCTTCCTTCTGTAGCCCCTGGCAAGTCCTGTCTGAAGCAGGCCATCCTCTTATAAAAGCAATGCTGGTCCCTGGACCCTGGGCAAAGACCCCTTTAAGTGGCTGTCTGAGGCCAACCATGGGAGGAGGCGGCCCTGGGCGCTGTCCTCTGCTCAGAGCCCACGTGTCACCTGGCTTCCATTATATGTGTCTCTGGTGGGTGTTTGGAGCCCCAAGACACCCCAACCCTGTGGGTACTCGGCTTTTGTCCCTTACAGAGCCTAAGAGACATCCCCTTTCACCTGGTGAGGGTTACGTGTGTGTAGCAGGAGTCAGGGACAGGGTTCAATGAAGCTAAACCACAGAGCTCAGTGTCATCTGGCGTGACAGCAGACGTCCTCCACCTAAGAGCTTTGGATCTGACCTACTCTGTTGTTAGCAAATACAGAATCCAGAAGGCCTTGCCAAGCTTTGTGTGTTTGTGTGTGTCCAGGCACTGTTCACAGAGCCCGTGTCCGGAGCAGATGTCCTGCTCTCTGGCCAGGGGTCCTGGCTGTGGCTCTTTCTCCTGTCCCATTTCATGCTCCTCTCGGTTTCCTCTACCCCAGCCCCCCGTCTCGTGTGTGAGATATGAAGCTCCCGCCATGGGCCTGGCTTTGACCCTGGGTACGGATCTTCCTCTCTGTATCCCCACCCAAGTGTGGCTAGCTATAGGCAGAGCTGTGCCAGGCCAGGGCAGGGTGAGGTGAGTGGGAGGAGGGGCCGCTGAGCCGTGACCGGAGGAGCAGAGGAACGTGGAGCGGGAATGGGCTGGGGCCTGGGGGCCTCCACCATAGACGCTCATCAGCACCGGCAAATTCCATGATCAGCATTGCCTCGTAGGCCCCAAGCCAGGTGCAGCTCTATTTCGTGACACTCAGACAGTCGTGTCAAGAAGGTCCTTCCCTCATAAGCTCCCAGACCAACCTTCTCTGGTGACTTCTCTACCTCGTCCCTTCTTGATCTTTACTTTAATCTTATTTTACCTGTAGAAAAATGTGGCTGGAGGTTCCCAGCTCAGAATGACTGGCCATCTCCCCACAGCTCCTATGGGAATGACGGTCCTGTGGTTACCCACACACACACATACACATGCGTACACAAACGCTTGCACATATATGCATAAACACCACGCTCACATCGACACACACATACACACATATGTTCTTTCTCCTGGTTGAAATATTCACCCTGCTGCCCCCGAGGCTGTGACGTGGGCAACTGCCCACCTACCAAGCACTTGAACCCCCTGCCACCTGCCAGGGTCTTGCCTGCATACGCCTCAGACCTTTTCCAGGGGTATCCTTGGTCTTTGCAAAGGACCGGGCACTGGGACCCTGCTTGTGACAACTGGCCCATGCAGCCCTGAGGACTGAGGACACTGGGAACTGTTCATTGTTTGGGGCAACCAGAGTTTGGCGGGGCAAGAGTGGTACAAACCAGGAATTTGTCTCAGGGTTGGCTTGAGAGATGTGAGGAGGAATGGGCAGATGCCGTCTTGGGGACCCGGTGGCTAATGTGAGAGGGTGCTTTCTGGAAAGGGAGACTTCTAATAAGGGAGGAAGAGCAGGTGCCGCTGGGCAGGACTGTCACACCTCTGTCCTGCCTGTTAGCCAGTGGGGATGTGTTTGCACGTGTCCACAGGGAGGAATGCGTGCATGGGACTGGTGGGTGGTGGCAGTGGCCCAGAGTCACCCCTGTCCTCTGCTGTCCAGTTCCATCCTCTAAGTCACTACACAACCACGTCCTTCACACCCTTGGTAGCTTTGCTTTTCCTGAGCAGGGACAAGGGTTGATTCCTCCCACCTCTTAGAGACTCACCAACCACTGCTCAGCAGTCCCAGGCCTTGAGGTTTCCATAGCCCCTCGAGGCCTCACAAGGCCTGAGCATTTGCTTTTGCCTCCAGACTACAAGAAAGGAGGGTGGTTCCAAGGCCAGGGCCTATCCTGTTCTCCCACCTCCTGCCTGAAGTTTGGGCCCGTGATATCTTAGTCCAGTGCCTGTCACTCAGCACCTAAAAGAGTGCACCCTCCTCCATCCTGAGCACCATATCCAGGTATTTTGGTGATAAATGTTAGCAGCTTTGCATGGGTTAGAACGGAGTTCAGCAAACTGTGGCTCCAGAGCCAAATCTGTTTTTATAAATAAAGTTTTATTGAAACATACCCCATGCCTGTTCATTTATGTATATTCCAGAATAGTTACTATCTGGTGCTTTACAGAACAAGTTTGCGGATGCCTGGCTTAGAAAAGACCTTGAACTTCTTCTGCTCTGGCCCAGCCTTCGAAGCACTTGAGTCTTGGCCCAAAGAGAGAATCCATCTTTAGGGCCAGGTAGTGATCAGGAAGACGAGAGGATGAAGATCTTTGTTCAGAGCACAGTTTAGAAAATAGAAACAAAAGTAAAAATGCCAGTTGTGCCAGACCCTCTATGGAACATTGTCTCCATTGAGTGTTAAGCCTGGGACACACAGGTGGCACCACCTTTTAGATCAGCAAACAGAAGCTTAAGAGAGCTAAGGATATGTCTTGGGCAGTGGCCCAAGCCCCTGTTGTGGTGTTGAGAGCCCCAGGAAAAAGTTGAGGAGCTCCCACTACCAGCCTGCAGCCCCAGGGAAGGGGTAAGTGGAGGAGTGCCTGGGGGACCTGCAGGAAGGGTAGATCTGGGCAGCCACATTTAAAAATAAAAGACAGAGGGCATCTGGATGGCCTTGGTGTTCGTGCACAGCAAGGAGGTGGCTAGGTGTGGACAACAGGAAGCTGAGGAGAAGTAACTGTCATCTTTAGCCATAGCCAGGACACAGGGCGGGTGACAGATGAGTCAGAGTGTCCTTGGGGTCACCATAGACATCAGGAGGTGACTCAGATGGCAAAAAGGCCCAGAAATGGCCAAGTGGGTGGCCCATATCCCCTGGCTAGGCCTTGGGGTGCCCTTGTGAGGGAGTCACCCCACAATGCTGTAGGCACCTTTACTTGCCTGTCCTGCCTTCTCCCTAGCCTCACTCCTCCCAGGTCCTCCCTTCCACTGTGGGAGTCGACTGCCACCATGCCCAGCCACACAGTCCAGGCCAGGAGGGGCCTCCTTCTCTGACATATCCCACATGGGGGTGGGTGTAGGAAGGGAAGACACACTATGCAGGGTTGATATCGGTGCACCTGCTGGGCCTCCATGAGCTGCCCAGACAGTGGACACTCCATGTTGAAGTGATGCCATCTTTTCTGCTGGCTCTTTCCAAGGCTGGGCCGACCTTGCTTCCATGAGATTCCTCCTGACATCAATCTTATGCCTGCTGCAGCCTTCACAGGACTGTCTTCAGTAGAGTCAACATGCAGGGCACTTACCTAGCTCCGGGGTGGAGGTGGGGGGTGGACTACAGGCCAGTCTGTTCTTATAAATAAAGTTTTATTGGTACATGGCCATGCTCATGTATTTCTGTACCATTTGTGGCTGCTTCCATGCTGCAACACCGGAGCTGGAGAGTTGCACAGAGACCCTCTGGCCCTCAAAGCCCAAGATATTTGCTATCTAGCCCTTTACAGAGAAAGTCTGCTGATCTCTGGTCTAGCTGAAAGAGGAGCTCTCTGTACCTCGAGGCCCAGTTTATTGGCATGAGAACTCCCTCCCTATCTCACACCTCATTGCCCCTTCCCTCTGACCCAACTGTCCCTGTTAAGTCCTTCTCCATCCCCTACCAGTGTTGGGAGCACCTGTCCTCTCCCACCCCACCCCCCACCGTATCTCCTTTCCCCTCCCCCAGCCTCCTCACTCTTCCCACCTGTTCCCCTATATGAAGAGAAGGTGGATTTTCCATGATAGATGGCATCCTGGGGGGAAAGGTCCCTTCTGTGGTGACCATATTGCTGGCAGAGAGGCTATGGACTGCTTCGAAGTAAGAAGCAGTAAAATGAACTCTCTTAGAAAGTTAATTCCCTTCTTGCTCTCCCAAGGAGCAGTTCCCTGCCTCATGAATGCTGAGGTGGGAGCCACCTTGAACCAGCCTTCCCACAGCTCAGAGAGGTGCTCGAATGGAAGCGGAGGAGATGAGGGGGTTCAGGGAAGGCTGCGGCCATGACATACCAGACTCCTAGAGGGTACCCTCTCAGCAGGGTGTAGAGGGAGTCCTGGACGTTTGGGGGGCTTCTGGGAGAGGAGATGGGACTGAAAACGTGGGATTAGGGTTCCCCTAGGGAGATCCAGGACATGAGGCGACAGTGTGCATAGACCTTCCCAGAACCAGGGCAGTGCTGTGGCTCCCCCCACCTCCCCCACTGCAGACACCTCGGCCCTGCATTGACTTTGCAGACATGGGGAGCTAGAAGTCCCCACTCCTGAAGAAAGGAGTGTGCCTCTGAAATGAGGGGAGTCCTCTGTCTCACTCGAGACAGGAGAGAGTTGGGGTTTGTGTCTTTAACAGCCTCTACTGCTCCTCGGGGCCCCACTTTCCCTCCAAACTGCCAGGCAGGGGCACACACCTCCCTCAGCCTTAACCAGGAAAATGCCCACTGGATCATGCTGATTCCAGCTTCAGTGGCACCGTGGCCTTCTGCCCCATGAAACCCCAGTGAGCCATTTGGTGGGTGTCAGGTGTCTGTCACTATTCGTCCAGATAAGAAGTTGGCGGCCCTCAAGCCCGCCCCTCCATGAAGACCACCAGGTGGACAGACAGCCCCTTTCCTTTGGGGCAGTGTAGCCATGAGGACAGAGGGGCATTTCATGCTGTGCCAAGGCTCCTGCCTACCCAGATCAGGTGTGGCGGGAGCTCGGGCCCAGGCCACTGAGACATGTGGTGCGGTCAGCCTCGTCCACCTGGGTAACCTCCCGCTTCATCCTGCAGCCCGCTCACTGGCGTCCTGTTTCTCTTTCCATCCGTTAGGCCATACTGGACGCTCCGCAGTGCGCAGAGGTCTCCTAGCAACCTCCCGTAGGAGTTCTCTCTGGCCCCAACTAGGAAGCTGGAGACAAGGCCCTGAGATTGATGAGTTTGCCTTGGGAGCCACTGAGAAGCTGAAACCAGGGGCGAACATGGGTCAGAAGGTCACAGGAGGGATCAAGACTGTGGACATGCGAGACCCCACGTACCGGCCCCTGAAGCAGGAGCTCCAGGGCCTGGATTACTGCAAGCCCACCCGGCTGGACCTGCTGCTGGACATGCCCCCCGTGTCCTACGATGTGCAGCTGCGGCACTCATGGAACAATGATGACCGCTCACTCAATGTCTTTGTGAAGGAGGACGACAAGCTCATCTTCCACCGGCACCCGGTGGCCCAGAGCACAGACGCAATCAGGGGCAAAGTCGGGTACACACGCGGGCTGCACGTATGGCAGATCACGTGGGCCATGAGGCAGCGGGGCACGCACGCCGTGGTGGGGGTGGCAACGGCCGATGCCCCCCTGCACTCTGTTGGGTACACGACCCTCGTGGGGAATAACCACGAGTCCTGGGGCTGGGACTTGGGGCGTAACCGCCTCTACCATGACGGCAAGAACCAGCCAAGTAAAACATACCCGGCCTTTCTGGAGCCGGACGAGACATTCATTGTCCCTGACTCCTTCCTGGTGGCCCTGGACATGGATGATGGGACCCTGAGCTTCATTGTGGATGGACAATACATGGGAGTAGCTTTTCGAGGACTCAAGGGCAAAAAACTGTATCCTGTAGTGAGTGCCGTCTGGGGCCACTGTGAGATCCGCATGCGCTACTTGAACGGACTGGATCGTAAGTGTCCCCTGTGCTGTCTGAGGTGGTGCCCTCCCCATGCGCCCAGGACCCAGGCCAAGCGTTTATACAGTCGTTAGAATTAAAGTGTCTTTAAGTAGATATCCCAGTGTATTCTGACCCTCAAAGGCAACTTTTACCTACATCTGATTAAATGAGGGATTCTAGCCAGTCTGCGAGATGACCTAGCTATGACTCCTGAGTGCATAGAGGGTGAGTGAGGAATGGAGAGATGGATGAATGAGTGTTTGGGTGGATGGATGGACAGATGAATGGAATGGATGGATGAGTGGATGGATGGATAAATGAATGAATGGATGGATGAGTGGATGGCTGGCTGGCTGGCTGGCTGGCTGGCTGGATGAATGGATGGATGAGTGAAGGGATGGATAAATGAGTAGATGGACAAATGAACGAATGGATAGATGAATGGATGACTGGCTGGCTGGCTGGCTGGCTGAGTAGATAGATGAGTGGATGGATGAATGGATGGATGAGTGGATGGATGGATAAATGAGTAGATGGACAAAATGAATGAATGGATGGATGAATGGTTGGATGGATGGATGGATGGGTAGATAGATGAGTAGGTGGATGGATGAGTATATGGATGAATAAGTATGAATGAATGGATGGATGGTTGAGTGGATGGACAAATGAACGAATGGATGGATGAGTGGATGGATGGATGGATGCATGCATGAGTAGATAGATGAGTAGGTAGATGGATGAGTGGGTAGATGGATGGATGGATGCATGAGTAGATAGATGAGTAGGTAGGTGGAGGAGTGGATGGATGAATAAGTGTATGAATGAATAGATAGATGGATGGATGGACAAATGAACGAATGGATGGATGAGTGGATGGATGCATGAGTAGATAGATGAGTAAGTGGATGGGTGAGTGGATGTATGAATAAGTGTATGAAAAAATAGATGGATAGATGGAAGAGTAGATAGGTGAGAGGGTGGATGGAGGAGTGGATGGATAAATGAGTGTATGAATTAGTAGATAGACAGATGAATGGATGGATGGATGGATGAACGGATGAATGGTCTTTTTCTCTGGTTGACCTGCCTCCAGGTTTGATCTGTAGTTGATCAAATTCTAGCCCAGCAGCCAGCCTATGATTGAGCCAGGTTTGCAGCCTTGGGGATACTAGGGCTTCTCAGATAAATGAAAGCCAGTGACTCTCACTCATTAGATAGGATTAGGGTCTTTTCTCTCCTGCTGTTGGAGGCTTCTGAGTGGGATCCTTTGGGACACAGTCTGAGGAGGGGCTGTTCAGTCACAGCCAGGAGACTTTTTGGGATAAGCACGTGGATTAGAAACAGGCTTAGTCAGCATCTATTTCCACCTGTCCCTTTGAAATGGGAGTGGCCTTTCTCAGACCATGTGAGGTGGCACTGTGTTGGCATGGGAGTAGAAGGCTCCCAGCTGCCCAGGTGGGAGCATGTGATAGCAGGAGGTCCTGGTGCTGCAGAACTGTCCACCTCATGTTCACCCTCCTTCCCATTGCTCCCCGCCTCTCCCCTTCCCCTTTTTCTCCCCTCTACAGCCTTCAAAAGGTAATGGAGAAACGTTCAGGGTGTCAGCATGAGTGAATACTTAAGCGTTTCTCTTTGGAAGCTTCTGTGTCCCTCTTTCTCTGCTCTGGCTGTCACTGGGTAATGACAGGAGCTGACAGCTGCACAGGGCATCTGATGCAGGTTCCCAGGGCTGCCTGGTCCGCTCAGCACCCCTAGGTCATGGGGCTCCTGCCTGTGTCTCTCTGTGCCCTCCCCTCTTCCTAGAGGGACACTAGCCATTGGATTTAGCACACACTCCCCAGTCCAATATGACCTCACTAGAGCTGAGCACATTTGCAAAGATCTTTTCTTTTCTTTTCTTTCCCCTCCCCTCCCCTCTCCTCCTCTTCCCTTCCCTTTTTCTTTCCAAGACTGAGTCTCGCTCTGTCACCCCAGGTACAGTGCAGTGGTGTCATCATAGCTCACAGCAATCTCAAACTCCTGGATTCAAGTGATCCTCCTGCCTCAGCCTTCCAAGTAGCTGGGACTACAGGTGCCTGCCACAATGCCCAGCTACTTTTTCTATTTTTCATAGAGATAGAGTCTTGCGCTTGCTCAGGCTGGTCTTGAACTCCTGACTTCAAACAATCCTCCTACCTCGGCCTCCCAAGATACTAGGATTGCAAGTGTGAGCCACTGTGCATGATCTAAAGACCCTATTTCCAAATGAGGCTATGCTCTGAGGCTCCAGGTGAACATGTAAGGGAGGTAGCACCACTCAACCACTACAGATGTGGAGACAGCAAGTGAAGACCACACACACAAGGCTGTTCTTTCCCCACACTAGCACTCCCTCACATCACCCCTGCAGACAGTGGAGTGTCCACTGGGTGAGGTCAAAGGCTGCCTAATCCTTTGATCCAGGAGCCCTTGCTTTGCCTTCAAGGCAGGCAAGCAAGGGGAATGGTAAGGTGAGACCAAGTACCAGCATCTACCCAGGGAACAGGGCATGGTGGGCAAAGGCTCCGGCCAGGCCTGGCTAGATTCATCTAATTGGTGCAGGCCTATGTCAGGTTTTGCTGTCGCCATTTGGAATGTGGTTTTGCTGCCTAGGCTGTCTGGAAAGTCATTGGTGCCCCCCATACTCAGGTCTGACCTCAGCAGACAGCAGCTATTTGTAGAGAGAGTCAGCCCAAGTTGCCTAACACATGCGCCCTTCCCGGGATCTCCAGAGAGCCCATTTTCCTGTGTGCCAGGGCGACTCTCCCCAGCAGTGTCCCTGCTAGTATGCTGGGCCGTGGGCTGAGTATGCCGAGCCAGAAGCAAAGGCAGTGAGTTTTCTGACCACAGCCCTTTTGCTCTGATTCCTCCTAAGACCCCTGGGCTGAGGCTACAACCAGGGGTGCTGCTATGTCCTTTCCTGGGGGATGGGTGAAGATGGCCATTACTGAGTGGGGAGACAGGGCCAAGTATGGCCCCTAGGCCTGCCCACTACCCTCCCTAGTGATGCAGAAGGAAAAGGCCATTTGTAAGCAGCAGGCTGGCCATCACTTCAGGGGGACCCCTGACTTTGTGGGTCCTCCTGCCCCACCCCCATGCTTCTAACGGAGTCTATCGCCAAAGATGTATCTTCCCTGTGTTCACCATTTAGAAAGTCCTCCTCTGACAGCTCCCGCATGAGCTTGGGGTGGTTTGTCAGGGTTCAGGGCTCAGGGAGAGCTCACTTCTTTCCCTCAGGAGGGAGGGAAGTGGCCTCCACCTGGGGTGCCCCACCCTGGTGGTAGCTCCTTCTGCCTTCTGGCTGGGTTCTGGGGGGAGCCCCTCATCAAGGAGACTGATCACCCTGACCTGCCAGGGGCTTCCTTCTGCAGTGGGAGGCCGTGGGAGTAGGGGGTGTTATTCTAGACCTTTCCCTCAAGAAGCCTAGTCCTATGAGAACAGCAGGTTGCCAAAGTCAGAGGCCAGGAGACAACAGGTGTCTGCACCTGGGAGGACCTCAGGCGTCCTCTCCAGCCTGACAAGGACAAGGGGTTGATGTTTTGTTTGGCCCTTTTTTTTTTTTTGTAAAAACTGCTTAAGGGAAAGGGAAAACATACACACATCCCTTGATGACCACCCCCTACCCCATGACATTCTAGAATCTATTTCATGGAACATTTTTTGCAGCAAGCTGCTCACAGGAGTGAGCACAGGCCAGCATGGCATCCGCACAGGTGATCAGCATGCACATGGCTGAATCCGGGGTGTTTCCGGACCCCACAGACCTGCCACTTGCTCATTTAGCTTCTGATATGAGGGCAGAGCCGCACTCTTGAGGCCTGCGTTGGGTTGAAATCTCTCTCAGAACTGCAGGAGTTGTAGGCTGGGGCTTTAGGTTATACCTGTTCAATTAGGGCCACCAGGTAGCTGTTTCTCATGGAAATGCAGCAGTCTGCAAGAACTGTTCCAGTTCCTCAACCTTTTGCTTCCAGAAATACCACCTGATTTACTTCCTGATTTCTTGGCGCACATTCAGCATCAGCCTGTCTCTCATTCATATGAATTATTTAAATGAATGAGTGCCTCAGCTTCCCAGGGACGGGCATAGTTGTCAGAGGTCCTGGACATCACAACCGGCACTCACTAGCTCGGTGGCGTTTCTCTGGGCACCTGGGTTTGTGTATAGAACTGGCGGCAAAGACCACAACCCCCAGTCTGAAGTACTGAGGTGGGGGAGACCTTCCCGGGGTCCCAGTAGTAACCAACCAAAATTAATGGGATGGACATTTTTCCATGGCACAGTGCCCCGTATATTTCTGTGGCCAGTGCATTCTCCAGCCTCTGGAAAGCAATCAGAGTGTAGTCCTGTGCACCACCATTTTCCTCCCATCAGGGTGGCGTGACCTGTTTGTGTACGATGGTCCAGAGAATAGACTCGTCCATGGGCTGCTAGGGTGACTCTGGTTCTATTTGCAGTCATAACACATCACTGCAGCCATTAGAAGCCACCTCTGCAACCAGTCTTAGAAGAAGCCAGGACCAGGCATTAGAAAGGCCTCGTCTGAGGACTGCTGTCAGCAGGGGTGGGATGAGGTCATGGTCAGGCCTCAGCCCTTTGGAGGCCCTGGCCCTCATACCTTGGACTCCTGACTTTCACCTCCCTGAGCCTATGTTGCCATTGGTAGGTCAGGGCCACCATCTCTGCCAGGCACACGGTGGGTGCAGCATGGACCATGGCTGCCCTGGGTGCTATGGTGTCAGCCCCCTGAAGCGAGGGGCTGGGTGACACGGGGCTTGCCCAGGCCTCTGTGGGTTGACAAGATTTCTTCATGAGGACATCAGAATTAGACCTAGAACCAACCCATCAGGCCAAGAGGGTGGTGATGGGAGCTCCCTCACAGCCCTCACTGTGACAGCCTAGCTCATGGGCCACATTCTGTGGTCTTGGTGCTCTCTAAAGTGCTGTCCAGCCCACAGGGGAGTTTTCTCCACCTCCCAGACGTGGGCTGAGCCTTGTCCTCCAGGGAGGAAGCTGGGGCAGTGCAGGAACTTTGGCCCAGATGAAGGCAGATGCCAGAGAGCTCCTGAGCAGAGACTAAGAAATACAGCCCTGTGTCTGGCTGTCAGGATCTTAGCTGGACAGAACCTCAGGGGGAAATCTGACCCAAATTCCTCACCTTACAGATGGGGAAACTGAGGCTCAGACAGGGGGAGTGATCTGCTTTAGGTCAGGCTGCAGTGCAGGGCGGATATGTAGAGCCAGGCCTGGAGTCCAGCGGTCAGCCCTGCCCCATCCCCTAAGGTTCTGTGGGATTCTTGACCCGAAGGACCGGGGTCATGCAGTTCCTCCTCCTGTCTCCAAGCAGGCTTCCTCTTAACCAGCCTAAGGTGTCCCTAAAAGGCCCCATTTCAAAACTTTCCATTAAAAATATTTACCCTTTTAAGCCAAGCACAGTGGCTCATGCCTATAACCCTAGCACTGTAGGAGGCTGAGGCAGGAAAATTGCTTGAGCTCAGGAGTTCAAAACCAGCCTGAGCAAAGGTGAGACCCTGTCTCTACTAAAAATAGAAAAATGAGCTGGGCGTTGTGGTGGGTGCCTGTGGTCCCAGCTACTGGGGAGGCTGAGGTAAGAGGATCGCTTAAGCACAGGAGTTTGAGGTTGCTGGGAGTTACGATGACACTATTCTAGCCTGGGCAGCAGATTGAGACTCTGTCTTAAAAAAAAACAAAAAAAAAAGTCTATCCCCCTTTCAGTCCCTTCTCCGCCACCTGTGGCTGTCACTGTCCATAGGGGATGATGGCACTTGTCCCTCTTTTAAGGTCTGGAATTTAGTGAATGTATGATCCAGCCCAAGGTTCATTCTTTTTTTAATAACAGGTTTATTGAGCTATAATTCACATTCCATACAACCATACAATTCACCCTTTAAAATGTTCCATGCAGAGGCCTCTTCCAGTAGTGAGAATTGTGCGATCATCACTACGATCAAAGTTAGAATATTTTTATCAGCCCCCAAAGAAACCCTGTGCCCATTGGCAGTTGTTCCCCATTTACCACCAATCCCTACCCCAACAACCATGGGATTTGATTTTTAGTATTTGAGTTTTTTAAGTGCTATTTTTAATATTTTTTGAGACACACTGATGAATTTTAAAGAACTTTAATCCACTTTTTACCAGTGAAATGGGGTTTGGGGTTTGTGTGTGTGTGTGTGTCTGACCTTTTTTTTTGCTTACAAAGGGTCTCAAAGTCTAGGAAGACCATGGGTGGAGCCACAAATCATTCATTTGAGCCCTTCCCACCTCCAAACACTGTGGGGTGGTCCCAGCAGTTCCAGGTGTGCCCACCTATAAGTGGCTTCTGTGAAGAGGGCAGAGAGAGGTCAGGGCTGGGGAAGCAAGGTGGGCAGCCCCCCAGGGCACTTGGAAGTCTTGGAAGGTGTGATTTTCGGAGTCTTGAAATCTGGAGCTGAGAGTTCATCTGAGTCGCAGGCTGAATGAACAGAGCCTCCTTTGTAGAAAGGCAGGGCCCAGGCCCTCTGGGGACACAGGACCGAGGTGCCCTGGAGGCTGTAGCTAGAAGCCACTCTCTAGTGCAGGGCCTGAGGCCGCCCAGTGGTGAGCCCCCTGCCCGGGATGCCCCATGGTTCCTGGGGCAGTGGTGGGCAGTCGGGGCTGGGGGGAGGCTGGGCTGTCATTTCCATCCCCCCAGCCCGGGCTCTCAACTTAGTTGTCCAGCAGACAGAAGCACTGGGCTTTCCGCAGGTTGGTGTGGCACAGACACAGCACTGCCAAGCTGTCGGGTCGTCTAGGCCTGTAACATATGACGCTGGGCCAGTGTTTCTTACATTTCACTGGCACCATGTTTGGTGGGCAGCATGGACACTGGGCCCAAGCAGCTAGATTCATATCCCCACTATTAACCCTGGCAATTAGGTGCCCCCTCTGTGCCTCAGCTGTAAAAGAGATGAGACCGGTCCCTGAGAGAAGTTGGTAACCCAGAATGATTCCCTTCCTAAGGCCTATGTGGAGTCCATTGCTGCGGGTGTGCCCAGGAGAGCTTCTCCCACGTTCCTGGTCCAGATGGGCAGAAAGGCCATGGGGAAGAGTGGGACATCCCCGGTGCAAATCCTAGCTCTGGCTCCTGCCAGTGGCACACCCTGGGCAGGTGATTCAGACTCTGTCCCCAGTGTCCTTACCTGTAAAATGGGGATGTGGTAATGGCCTGTCTCTGTGACTATTAAATCCTTCCTAAGAAGGCTGCAGAGTCAGGCACCTGTAGTCCCAGCTACTCGGGAAGCTGAGGCAAAAGAATCGCCGAAGCCCAAGAGCTGGAGGTTGCTGTGAGCTGTGACACCATGGCACTCTATAGGGGGTGATAAAAGTGAGACTATCTTTGAAAAAAAAAAAAAGAAGGCTGCAGAGGTCTTAACATGGTACCTGGTCCAGAGCGGGGCTCTCTGTGTTAGCTATTTATATGAATTCAAAATGAAAAATCAAACCACTGGATTTTTAGTTACCTCTTCATTTATCAGAATGAATATTCCCCGGTGGTGGTGATGGCCCGGGGGTGGGCGTGCTTTGCTGCAAACCTGCCCGCACTGTACTGACCTGCGGTTCTCTCTCTCCTCGGTTTCCCCCAGCCGAGCCGCTGCCGCTCATGGATCTCTGCCGCCGCTCCGTGCGCCTGGCCCTGGGGAAGGAGCGGCTGGGGGAGATCCACACGCTGCCGCTGCCTGCTTCCCTCAAGGCCTACCTCCTCTACCAGTGACGCGCTCCCGAGGACCGCCAGCGCGACAGCCACCTGGTGCCAACTCACTGAGCCGCCAGCCACTGGGGCCACCGCACCCCGTGCCTTGGACCAGCGTCGACAGGCAGCTGTGGGCAGAAGTCCTTGCTGTTCCTCCCTGCCCTGCCTGGCTGCCTCTGCCACACCAGGGCCTATGGTGACACAGGCTCCTCTTCCCATTCCTGACACTGGCAGAAGGCAGTGTCCCTGCATGCCGTCAACAACACTCCTTGACAAGATACACCGAGAATAAACGCCTACACTGAGCTCCCATCTGCTCTCGGAGTGGAATGTGAACTCCCCACACCTCCAGGAGAAGGCGGGGGCCACCTGGGGGTCCCAAGGTAGTGCCACCACTCTGAGAGCAGGTACCAGGAGTGCTAACAGGTGCTTAGACAAGACCATGGGTGCCCAGCCAAGCGGTGCCGTGCCACCGCAGATGAAGCTCAGGACATCAGAAACTCACCACGGACACCAAGGCAGAAACGAAGTTGGACCTTCCACGGGCAAACAAGCACCCGGCATCAATCCCAGCTGCCGGTGCCCCTGTACCCTGTATTTATTCTTTTAACAATAACAAAAGCCATTTATTTATTCCATTTAGAAAGGAAACGTTTCAGTCACTTCTCTCTCTGGCTGTGTTCCGTTGCTTCCCTCCCATCTGTATCTTCCTTGGGACGTGTGTGACTCACCTGTCCTCCCTGGGCCTTGCCTGTGGCACATGTGCATGTGGGCATAGGCACAGGGTGTCTTTGTTTGGGTCCCTTGACCTGTGGTTTTCAGAGGGCTCTGCTCTGAGTTCCCGGGTGGGCCCCTCGGGGAGAATTAGCCTCACGTGCAATATGGTGTCTTAGGGAGCCCCCGGAAAGGGCGGTGGCAGTCCCCCCTTGTCTGTGGGTAGCCACTTACCTCTCATACATCTTTGCACACAGTAGCATTTTTTTCGTCTTCTACGGGATTTTTTTTGTGTGGGTTTCATTTTGCTTTTGCTTCTCTGAGATTTCCCAAGTGCATCCTTAGAAACTCTGGGTGTGCCTCAAGACCCCCAGAACTGAGAGGGGATGGGGAGGGGATCTCTGTCCCCCAAAAAGCCATTGGCAGGGGTCAGAGAATCTAGCGTCCCAGAAGCCAAGGCGGGTCTTTTCTTGGCACCCTGAGGGGGAGCAGCAGGTCTTCATGACTCCCACAGAGCCTCAAGAAGGGTGGCGTGGGCCACCAGCAGGAGAACGACACCCTGTCCCCAGCACCTCCTCAAGTAGCGTCCCCCAGCCCCTGCCTCCGCCTTCACCATTTTCTTCGATCTTGAAGTCAGCTCTCCGAGTCTGGCTCATCTCTGCACAGGTACAATAAATGACTTTATTTGCTTAAAATGTTTAATATATATACATATATATATATATATTTGTCCGTAAGAATTATGTTTTAAACAGCTGCTATAAGGTACCTTTAAAAAAAAAAAAGAAAAAAAAAAGATCTCTTCCAGTGGAGTATATTTTTTGAAGCACAAAATTGGTGCCAAGACTGGATGAGAAATGTAAATGACCTTCTTGTTATTCTGAGGGGTATTTTTCTCCCCTTTTCGGGCAGGGGACCTTACCTGTAAGACTTCAGGGATGTCCCTTGCCCCTGCTTCAGGGTGGGTCACATTCTGATGAGGGAGGGAGCTTAGTGCCTCGACCCAGCCGGCCCCAGGGATGCCACCAAATGAATCACGAACCCTCTCCCTGCCTACCACCCTGACTCTCTAGGGCCCGAGACCCCACCTGTCTTTCCTCTTAACCCAGAGCCTTGTGGCTTGTACAGTTTTCAAACTCCCTTTCTATTTTATGATGGTTGATAATAGTCACTAATCTAATAAATAAAGGAAAGTTTTTAAAATATAAAACTACTTTTGAGTCCCTCCTTTGTGCTGACCCCTCCTGGGTCCCTCCAGCTCCACAGCCTAGTTTTCAGGAGATGATGGGCTGACTACCTGCCACCCCTTGGCAGAGGGTGGCATGCCAGGTGAAGGAGGGGTCCAGGAAGGATGACATGAGAATATCACCATCCCCTGACAGCCCATATAAGGGACCTTGCTGAGCCTACGAGTAAGTGACCATGCTCATTAGTGACTGCCTCTGGTTCCTCTACGCGGTTACAAAGCTTGAGTTGACCAAGGGCTGTCTAAGAGCAGAGTGTGAGCCACTGTCAGTGTCCTTGGAGCCCAGGCTCTGGGCACTTGGGGAAAGGCTCAGCCCTTTGCGTCCCTGGTCCCAAGTGCGCAGTGATGCTTGAAGAGCCTTGAATGAGTGAACCCCTTCTTCTAGTTGCTCTAGGAGGGCCCCCAGCAGAAAAGACAGGAAATCCTAGTTTATTCAGAGGATCGAAGAGTGATAAAATGAACAGTCAAGAAATTTACTAGGTGTGGCTCAGCGCCTGTGGCTCAACAGGCTAATGCGCCAGCCATGTACACCTGAGCTGGCGGGTTCGAATCCAGCCCCGGCCCGCCAAAAACAACAATGGTGGCTACAACCTAAAAATGACCGGGCGTTGTGGCAGGCACCTGTAGTCCCAGCTACTTGGGAGGCGGAGGCAGGAGACTCATTTAAGCCCAGGAATTGGAGGTTGCTGTGAGCTGTGATGCCACAGCACTCTATCCAGGGTGACAGCTTGGGGCTCTGTCTCAAAAAAAAAAAAAAGAAATTTACTAGATGCGACCCCATGCCGTGACAAGGTTCCAAAGCATCAGCAAGAGCACATTCAGCTTGTGGTGGGGCTGTTTCCTTCTAAAGACAGGATCTGGTGGTGGTGTAGAAAGTGCCTAGTTTGGCTTGGTGCTTGTAGCTCAGCAGTAGGGCTCCAGCCATGTATACTGGAGCTGGCCGGTTCGAACCCGGCCCCAGCCTGCCAAACAACAATGACAACTACAACCGAAAAATAGCCATGTGTTGTGGCAGGCACCTGTAGTTCCAGCTACTTGGGAGCCTGAGGCAAGAGAATCGTTTAAGCCCAAGAGTTTGAGGTTGCTATGAGCTTTGACGCCATGGCACTCTACCAAAGGCAACATAATGAGACTCTTGTCTCAAAAAAAAGAAGAGTACCTGGTTTGAGGGTCCAAAGTCCCATACCCCCCTTTTTTAAGAGCATCCCAGCCAGCTGTCCTCAGACCACCTCTGTCAGCAGCACCTGGAAGAGGTTGTTAAAATGCAGATTCCAAGGTCCCACCTGAGTAGGACTGAGTCAACCTTTCTGGAGCCAGGCCCAAGAATCTGCATTTTCCCCAAACTCCCTAAGTGACCTTGCCTAAGAGAGTTTGAACAACAGTGTTGGCGACTGTGTCAGCTCTTTCCTCTCACAAAGTTGCTGGGTAAAGGGAAATCATTGCCGCGTATTGGTGGGTTGGCCCAGCAAGGAGCACAGACTCCTGAGTCAGGCCTGGGTTCAAATACAGGCTTTGTGGCTTTAGACATAGGGACAGGCCTCCATAAAATAACAGTTGTCATGATGCCTATCTCCCAAGAGGGGAGCCAGAGTCAGAGGAGGCTCCCAGAACAGGACCTGATATCTTTGCAAGCGTGCAAACAAATGCACTTCTGGAAAATGGCAGTTGCTGGATTGGGACTTAGTCTTTGAGGAGCAACCTAATATCTCTAAACCAGCCTCCTGATAAATGTCCTTTCTCCCCAGGTGAAGTCTCCAAAGGTCAAAGTGGGTACTGGGAAGAGGGTCCCCTGGGTGCTTTTCCCAGACACAGTGGAGGGAGATCCGAAGTTATTTTCAGGTTGGGGTTCATGTCTGGGTTGAAGCTGCAACTCCGGCTTCCTTTGAAGGGGGCGGCAGGGGAGTAGTGGGGTCAGGTCTTGGGGTGGGAGGGCACAGGGAAAATCAGGGCCTTTGTGCTGCCAGGAGACTTCTGGGGGAGCAGGGTTTTGTGCTGAAGGGAGCAGTATTAATAAAACCATCTGTGCAGACTTGGCCCATGTGGTTGTAATTAATCCCCTGCCTTTAAGCAGGTAGCAGACTCTCAGGGCCTGGCCATAGATGGGAAGAGCCGTCCCGCCCCACCCTGCTGCACACAACCTCCCTCCTGCCTTCCCCTGCTCCTCGGCGAGATGAGGAATGTGGACTTTACTGAACCATAAACTATGCTGGGGGAGCTGGGGAGGGGGCCGAAGACAGAGCAATTAGTTCATGCTCCAGTCCAGACACCCAAACATGGTTGGATTCCAGCTGCAAGGAATATTTGAAATAAATGAGCTGCCCAGGGCCAGGAGTTTGCTGTGTTTTCTGTATGGGGCCATGGCAACCAGGGAGGAAATCGTGAGCTAGGGATTGGGCTCTAGAATCAACAAATGATGTCCTGGCCGAGCAAATCCAGAGGAAGCCACTCATGGCTCTCCTAGTGTTTCTCAGGACTCAGCTGCTGGCGGGCAGGACGCGCCCAACCATCCTCCTGGCGCACTTAGACCTCCCTGTCCTCTTCTGCGCTCTGATTTTTTTTTTTTCGTAAGAAAAGAGAAAACTAACTCTTCTCTAGAATCTTTCTTCTTGGGCCAGAGAACAGCTGCTGCTCTTGCTGCCAGTCTGATAATGATTTTCCTGGGCAGAGGGATATTGTCAGTGGAAAAGCCCGGGCTGAGGGCAGCTGGCCAGGCAGAAGGTGCCCCTGACCCTGTGCTGGGTCTGCCTTCCTGCTCAGACCAGCTTGCAGCCTCCTCTGGGTCTGCTTTCTGGGGAGAAAAGCAAAGATCTCCCCCAGCTCCCTGATAGCATTCGAGCTGTCCCCAAAGATGCATCCTATGAACACAGACGGGTAACAGGACTCACTTGGGGTTTCCAACTGGAGTTCCCAGATGCACCCCCTGCATCTGAATCATCAGGGTAACTGGGGACAGGGGGAGAAGCAAAGAAAGACCCTCCTACAGGGCCATCCCCTCTGGAGCTCTCATGGAGTTTCCCCAGGACCTCAGCACAGCATCAGGACAAGGGCATCCACCCAGGACCGTGCCTGTCCCCAGACCATGCCTCCCTGTCTCCCCACAGCCTACGAAACATTCCATTCCCTGTCCCACCTATGCCCCTGGGCCCCACCTTTGAAAGATTTTTTCAGCCTTGCAAATCCCAGAGTTCCTTTCTCTATTTTTGAGACAGAGCCGCAAGCTGTCACCCTGGGTAGAGTGCTGTGGCATCATAGCTCACGGCAACCTCCAACTCCTGGGTGGAAGCAATTCTCCTACCTACGCCTCCCAAGTAGCTGGGACTACAAGCACCCGCCACAACGCCCAGCTATTTTTTGGTTGCAGTTGTCATTGTTGTTTGGCAGGCCCGGGCTGGATTCGAACCCACCAGCTCAGGTGTATGTGGCTGGCGCCTTAGCTGCTTGAGGCATAGGTGCCAAGCCAATCCCAGGGTTTCTGAAATCCACAGGTGGAGTAAACTCCAGCTGAGGAGCAAGGAACTCTCAGCTTCCAGTCTGGTCCATGTGTCGGGGCTTTGTGGCTAAGAAGAAGGGGCCTGGGCTTGGCGCCAGCCTCCCTGCCTTACTGCTCAGGGGCCCTGTGGTCTCCATCTGTGAAATGGGAACAGCACCTTCCTCCCTGGGTGCCACTGGTCTCTGTCCAGCGAGTTCCCACCCTTCCCTTAATGCACACATCAAACTCACCATTATAAAGTGTGCACTTCAGTGGTGGTTTGTAGATTCCTAGTGCCAGCAGCCATCCCCTCTATCTAGTTACAAAACATCCAGAGGGTCCCCACACCCAGGGAGGGACCCCTCCCATCTCCCCCTCCCCCCAGCCCCTGGCAACCACCGATCTACTTTCAGTCCCGCTGGATCTGCCTAATCTGGACACTTCACAGTCAGTGGGACGGACGGACGGAGCTGAGGCCTTCTGTGTCTGGCTGCTTTCACTTCCAGTTGGCTCTTTAAGGAGAGGTGTCCAGGGCGCCCGGACACCCTCCCCCGTTACTTCCCTATGTTCTTCATTTCCTCAACTGTCAAGTGGAAAGAATATTTCCTCTTGTCAGGGCTGTTGTGAGGATTGAGTGAGCCATGTCTAGTGGTAGAAAGTGACTAATAAAAACAACTGGTGCAATGACTCCCCCCTCCCTGGGCACCCAGGACCCTCACTTATGCTCCTGAGAAGCCGTCTTGTCTGTGAACCACCTCTCCTAGGAGGGCATCTCTCAGGGACATGGACTGGGCCCAGGAGCCTCAGTCTCTCTTGATAGACCTGGGTTTCTAAAAAGCAGTTAGGTACCCAACGGTAGCAGACAGCAGGGATTGGGAGCTTGCTCAGCCTCTCTGATCTTGTTTCTACATTGTGTTAGTTTTCCTGGGGATGCCACGACCAAGGATCACCAGCTGGGTGACCTAAAACAGCACACAGTTATTATCTCACAGCTCTGGAGGACAGAAGTCCAAACTCAAGGTGTGGGTCGAGCTGTGCTCCCTCTGCAGGCTCTCAAGGAGGGCCGTTTTCTGCCTCCTCCAGCTTCTGGTGGCTCTGGGTGTTCCTTGGCTTGTGGCCACATCACTCAGTCTCTGCCTCTGTCTTCATGTGGCCTCCTCCCCTCTGTGTCTCAGTGTCTTTATGAGAACACAGGTCATTGGATTTAGAGCCCACCCAGATCATCCAGGATTAGTTCAACCTGAGATCCCTAGTGATACCTGCTAAGACCATTTTTCCAAATAAGATCACATTCCAAGATGGGGCCACAGACATGTTTCACGGGGCCACCATGCAATACACCACACACACTTTACTCCTGGGGAGGCCGAAGACTGGGAAATGATGCAGGTGGAAAACAGAGCCCAGCGCCAGGCCTGTGGTCGGTGGGTGCTACCAGGCAGGCCAGGCTTCCTATTATCAGTAATGATGCACCATCCTCCTCCCGCCCCGGCCCCTTATAAGCAGTCTCACAAGACCAGATTTGCTCTAGAATTGATCAATGTTCTGCAAGGTGAGTGCCCTGGGTTTGCTTGGAAGCCACAGGGCCGAGCCTAGGCCAGCCTGTTAATGGACACAGCAGTTAGTATGTCTCTCTTCATCACCCCCCTGCCTACCTGCAGGTTCCAGGCCCGGGAAGGGTGGGCATTGCTCGGGGGGCACTGGAAAGGGAGCTGAGCCTCAGACATCGCGCCCCGAGTGCCAACCTCCCCACGGAGTCTCAGCACCTCCCTGCCACTTTTGCAGCAAGGGCTGCCCTGAGTTGATCGTACAAGGAAATGGAATGTGAACCCCGGGCTATTTAAAGAGCAAGAGAGATGCGGGGCTATGGCAGGGTCCCAGCTAAGCACGGGTGCCTCGGGTAGGCATAGGGCTCCTCTGTGCACATGGTTTGATTTACAGGAGGGCCGCGGGCGACTCCAACTTCAGACAGAGAACTATTTGAAGCAGCTGCCAGATGTTGTGTCTGAGTTGGGTTTTTACAACTTGCTTACTGGTTAGCAGCCTGCCTCCCGCCAGAGTTCAGCTTACCCCAGCGGGTTCAGGGCCCTGGCGCTGGCCCACAGGCCTCTGCTGAGCAGCCTTGCTGCTCCCTCCGCTCAGCCTGAGCCTGTTCTCCCTCCAGTGGAACCAGGGTGGGACTCTGATTTCCAAAGCTTCCACCTTCCTAGAACAGCAGTGTGGCCTTGATTTTGGGATGTTTTTCAGGCACTCTAAAAATGTTCTGGAATGTTCTGTCTGAGCTCACTGCTGGACCCTCTGGGAAGGGCAGAGACTTCACAGCTTTGCAAGGAGGTACCCCTTAAAGCACACCCCCCCCCATGCCAGGGCTGTCCCCAAGCACTTGGATGTGGCATGGGAGGTGAGCTAGAGACTGTAGATACTGTTCTTCTATCCTGGTCACTCCTGCTCACGTTGCTTTGGCCACCTGACGCCAGCCAGCCTTTTTGAATGGACCCCAGTAGGCCACAGGGGACCAGGGTTGGGACTACATCTCAGCCAGGAGCTTCTGAAAGGTTCCCAGCCCTCTGGAAATCCCAGTTAATCAGGGAAGTCCCAGGGAGGCACCTGTGGGACCGTCCTGTGGATCGAGGCCACTGTGTCAAACCCGGCCAACCCTGTTGCAGTGGGCAGGACTGCCCTAGCACAAGATTGTTGGGGTTCACTTAGAGTTGGGGAGTGTTTCTCAGCCCCTCCCCCCACCACCGGGAGGGCCACATGGCAAGAGACACATGACTCAGCTCACTTCCTGAGGCCACTTGGAATGGACTTCTCAGAAGGTTGCTCTGGGGCAGGAGGGGTGACCAGGGAAGGGGGCAGGGCAGGCGAGGAGGGCGGGGGAGGTTGTGTAATTAATCTTGTTGCATGTGAGAATGCACTTGTGTCCGTCCAGGAATCCCGAACGCGCCAAAGTGGACAGAGTGTTCAGTCCCCTCCCGAAAGCGCCAGAAATGTTTTGTCCATTGGGAAGGAAAACATCCTCTGCTTGTGCACTAGAATTTGGCTCTCCCCTGCGGGAGACGCCTCAGCGGGCCTGTGTGGGAGCAGAGGGGCCTGTAGGCTGCCGGGCAGGCCAGTGTGGGGGTGCAGCCAGCCCTGGGGGCCCTGCCTCCGTGAGGCACGACCCGGCAAGCCTGAGTGCTCGGCAGTCCAGAGGAACTCCACTTTCTGCGCCCCTGCCCCCGGGCCCCCGCCCTGGTCCCTTTTTCTGCTTCTGAATCCAAGAGAAAATCAGAAAGAGGAAAAGATCACAAGCCCTTTCCCTGGAGCCCAGAAAAGGGCATGGAATTTGGAAAGTGCCCAGGCTGGCCCACTGCAGGGGTGACACCGTGACAGCCTGCACAAGCGCACACAGACCCAGGTCAGGAGCTCTGGGGGTTGGACTCAGAACACCAGCTGCCGCCACAACTGCGGACCAGTTGCCTCCTTGGGGAGCCTCTACTTTCTCTTTTTTTTTTTTTTCTTTTTTTTTTTTTTTTTTTTACAGATCCGCAAGCTGTCGCCCTGGGTATATTGCTGTTGGATAACAGCGCCCAGCAACCTCCAATTACTGGG
>CAUYRH010031729.1:0-69165 GCA_963574655.1 Perodicticus potto
CCTTAGGTGTGAAACCGTGGGAAGGGAAAAAACTCCTTTTTTCTTTAATAGGTGAATTTTATCGTTTTTATTTTGTTTTGTTGTTAAGAGGCATTCCTGGTTGCAGTTTTGTCAGTTTTTATTAAAAGTTGACTCCCCCCCCCCCCCCAAAAAAAAGAATAGCTTTGACCATATGGTTTTTTTTCCTGGTTTGATACAAAATGAAGTACTGTTTTTTTCCAGTTCTTCAAAGTATGATGTTGGCATTTTATTGGGGATTGCATTGAATGTGTAGATTGCATGTGTAGAATAAACACTGTAACAATGTTGATTCTTCCCAGCCAAGAGCATAGTATGTTCTTCCATTTGTTAATGTGTTCTGCTGTTTCTTTTCTTAGAGTTTTGTAATTCTTTTTGTAAAGATCCTTTACCTCTTCTGTTGGGTATATTCCTAAGTATTTCATTTTCTTTGAAGCTACTGTGAAGGAAATTGTGTCTTTGATTTGCTTCTCAAGTTCACTGTTATTGGTGTATACAAAGACTTTTGATTTGTGGACAGTGATGTTTTTCCCTCAGACATTACTGCATTTCCTGATCACTTCCAGGAATTTTATGGTTCAGTGTCTGGGGTTTTCTAAGTCTAAGATCATATTATCAGCAAAGAGGGAGAGTTTGACCTCCACTGCCACCTTTGGATGCCCTTTATATCCTTCTCTTGACTGATTTCATTGGATTGAACTTCCAGCACAATGTTGAATAATAGTGGCGATAGTGGATGTCTTGGTCTGATTGCAGTTCTAAGTAGAAAATCTTTCAGTTTTATTCTATTCAGAAAGATGTTAGTAGTGGGTTTGTCACAGATGGCTTTAATCGGTTTAAGAAATGTGCCACCTATGCCTATTTTCTTAAGTGTTCCTTTTAGAAAAAGATGCTGAATTTTGTCAAATGCTTTTTCTACATCTATTGATGAGAGCTCCACTCTGCCCAGTGGCTTTATCTTGGCCACAGGGCACTGCTTAAGATCACTGGCTCGCCCAAGCTCTTCCAAGGTAGCTCTGACAGGTACACAGATCCAAAAATACACTGCCGGACTAGCCTTCTCTGAATGAAACTAACCGCAAAACCAGCCAGCCTGTGCCAGCATGTAAGCACTTGCCTTTGTTTCAGTTCTCCACAGCTCTCAACCTCTTTGTTAGCTCCTGGAGTCTCCTGCTGCCTCCCCAAAGCCATGCCTTCCAGGGCACCTCAGCCAGAGGTGGCTGGAATTCTTTCTCTCTGATCTTACCTGTAGCTTCTGCAAAGGAGATGTCTCTAGACCGCCATCTTACTCCAACCTTTTCTATTTTTGTGGAAATAAAATGTCAAAGCAGCAAAGTAAAATTCATATTAATAAATGTTATGACTCTTCTGATGAGCCCTGGGGTTAAGCAGGTTGGCCTGTTCTTCATTGGGCAATTGGTCAAACTGTGGAACATGCATGACATGGAATATTAGGCAATAAAATAGAACCAAGCTATTGATAACACACAACATCTTATCTGAATCTCAAAGAGATAATTCTGAGTAAAAAAGGCAAACTCAAAAGGGTTACATACTGTATGAAGAATTAATTAACATTTTTGAAATAATTTGGCATAATTTTAGAAATAAAGAACAGATTATTTATTTATAGGAGTTAGGATTTATTTATAAGAGTGTAAAGTGCATAGATGTGATTATAAACAGGCTAACACAAGACTTGACTGTTGTGGTGTGAAACCATTCTGTATCTTGACTGTGGTGGTGGACACATACATCTAAACATTTGACAAAATGGCATAGAACTAAATTCACAAACATATACACGTGCACCTCAGTACATGTAACACTGGGAACATCTAAATAAGATGCATGGGTTGTCCACCTGTCCATATCCTGGTTGTGATATCATATTATCGTTTTCTAAGAAGTTGCCATTGGGGAAATCAGCCAAAGAGTATATAGAATCTTGAGGTACTTCTTACAATGCCTGTGAATCCACAATATTTCAAATTATTTGATATTTTAATTTAACACCCTCCTTCATAACAAAGATAGCTTCTTTGATTTTCACTTTGAGGTGGGCAGTGGTTAAGTTCTGTGTTGAAAAACTATACATTGTGCCATGACCTGGGAGGGAAGTAGGAAGGTAACCCACCCGGAGTGTCCCAGGGGTGTTAGTTGGATAACATGGCAGTTAGATAGCCCTATCAGATCTAAATTATGTCAGTAATGTGAGAAGACTTTCTATAAGTATTAAATTGTGTGAATGGAAGTAGAAAAAAGCAGCATGCTAGTATCTGTGTGGTGGGTTAACTGTCAGGCCATCACGCATCTTTTATGTCAGTGTCAGGAGACTGGGATTTTTATATAAGTGATGAGGAATCAATGGGATGATTATACATGGGATTTAAACAGTTCACTCTGGCACTAACAGAAAATGAATCGGATCAGGGAAACATGAGATTGCAAAGTATTTACTCAAATTTCATATCTGGTGAAAAGAATCTCTCTTAATATGACACAGATAACAGATCATAATGAAAAAGTAGCAGAGAGGATAGAATAAATACTTTGTCTTTAAAGACATATTATTTATAGAAAATGAAAGGACAATAGTATGGGTTTTACCTTAAGTGACGGAGTATGTGGTGGAATCTTTATCAGAGGTAAAGAACCCAGTAGAACCAGCAGGTCTGAGAACCAGAAGAGTGGGTTTAGTTTTGGCCTTGTGATCTGAACCTGTCTATCATAGCCACAGCTGGTTATAAATCCACGGCCCAATTCCCCATTATTTTCTTTATGTCCAGATGTTCCCCAAATCTGTATCAGCTCACCTTTAACATTTTATTTAACTTAGATTGATTTAAACCTATTAAATTTAAAGCTTTCAAAAGCAAGGACTACTTTATTTGTCCTGTTTAAAAATCAGAATCTAGCACATAATCTAGCACACAGTAGGTGTGACAGGATACACAATGGCCTGTTTCTGTCTTAGAAGTTTTGCAACGTCTTTTTGCAAAGGTCAAAAACAATTATTTGCATGGAGCCCCACTCCCTAAAGCAACATTCCAAACACTTTTGTAAGACACATTAAGGAACCGGAACAAGATTTTGCCAGGATGAACTTATTTCTCCCCTTTGTTGTTATTGTGGTTATAGAGGGAAATTGGGTATTATGTAGGGAAGGGAGTGATAATTCCAGAGGATAATTTTTTTGGAGTAAATGACTGTTGGCACGCTATGGCATTAGCTCTCCCAACCTGGTAGAGGAGGAGGATAAAGAAGTGTTTGTTTATCACATCATGTAAAGTGAGTGGGGGCTTCAAAGGAATAGTTTGGTGAGCCTGATATGAATCCTTGAAGCTTGAGGGGTATTGGGGTCTGGCATTTGACTCCTTCAGAACTAGTGAAAAGGTAAAACATGTTGGTTATAAAGGTCTGAAACACCAAAGCAGAACTCGTGAGGGCTATGGTGGAGGGGACTGCATTTCTGCTGAAGGCATGGTAGGGGTACGTGTTTTGGACATCATGAGAATTCTGAAGTTAGTGAGCCTAGAGTCACTTAAAAGAAAAGGTCCTGAAAGGTACAGATGATTCCTATTGGACAGGTAAGTACCTGCAGCATGCAGGCTGCAGGGGTGATAAAAAGGGAAGTAGACACACCCAAGTGAATTACAGATGGAAGTCCCATTGAGAAGATCACTGAGGAATGCACAGAAACTCCGCAAGAAAAAGAAACAAAACTTATTTCTATGTGACCCTAAGGGTACTGACACCAAATTCCTTGTCTACCAATCTAGTGAGGATTTTAGTACCTCTTTGGGCTCTTCTGCCCCCAGCAGCAACCTGATAAAAGCCAGCAGGTGAAGGGTAGTTTATAGAAGTCATTTTCTTTTTTCTTTTCTTTTCTTTTCTCTTTTATTCTCATCCCATCCCATCCCATCCCAGTTTTTTTATAAGACAGGGTCTTGCTCTGTTGTCCTAGCAATTCAATGTACTAGGGCTAAAGCAATCCTTCTGCCTCAGCCTCCCCGTAACTGGGACCATACATGCCCACCACCATGCTTGGGCACTCCTGGGCTAAAACGATCCTTCTGCCTCAGTCTCCCCAGTAGCTGGGACCATACGTGCCCACCACCATACTTGGCTAAGTTTTCTAGTTTTAGTAGAGACCAGGTATCACTTTTGCTCAGGCTAGTCTTGAACTTCCAACCTCAAGTTATCCTCCCACCTCAGCCTCCCAGAGTGCTAGAATTATAGACGTGAGCCATTGTACTTGGTTGGAAGTAGTTTTCTAAGTATAATCCAATAGGACCAGAGGCAAAATCACCAAAGGACTTCTTAGAAAGCAAATTCTCAGATACCACCAGACTTACTGAATGAGAGAAGTTTAGGTAAGAAGCAAAATTATTTACTGAATGCTCCAGGTGTTTCTGATTCATGCTCAAGTCTGATAACCATTGAGTTAGAGGGTTGTGTCATTCTGCATCACCTTGTCTCTTGCAAGCTTGAGATGTACAAGGAAAGGAGATCCAGACAGATAAAGAGGATATTTGGCTAGGGTGTGAATTTAAATGCCTGTAGTCAAAACTTTTCCTTGTCTCAGAAAGGAACCAAAGAATTGATACTCCAGACGTGAAAGAAAACGAAAGGGGTGGCACCTGTGGCTCAGTGGGTAGGGCGCCGACCCCATATACTGAGAATGGCGGGTTCAAACTCGGCCCTAGTCAAACTACAACAAATAGCCAGGCGTTGTGGCGGGCACCTGTGGTCCCAGGTACTCAAGAGGCTGAGACAAAAGAATCGCCTAAGCCCAAGAGCTGGAGGTTGCTGTGAGCTGTGTGACACCACTGTACTCTACTAAGGGCATCAATAAAGTCAGACTCTGTCTCTGGAAAAAAAAAAAAAGAAAGAAAGAAGAGGAAAGAGTGAGTTTTATAAACTGTTTGATAATAAAAGACGTAAATGGTGTCTTATTTCTAATTCTTCCCTATAGAGCTTAGCTCATCCAATAAATTTGTCAGGAAGGTTGCAAATAAAAATGTACAAATATTCAAGTAATTGTACAAGTCTAAAGCTCAAGTGACATGTCAGGAGAAGAGATGCTTGTGTGAAGCCCTAAGAAATGTGGAGAACCATAGAAAAGATCAGGGAACAAAAGTCATATCTCTGGAAACACTGATATTTAAACAAGAGCTGGAGGAATAAGATGTCACAAAACACAAAAAGAATCGTTAAAAACCTCAAAGAAAAGCTGAGAAAAGTGGTAAAAATATATGACAAACCAGAAGAGTCTCTTAGAGAATATAACTATAAAGAAAATAGATTATGAGCAGTTTAAATTTTCCCTGGAGAACTGGGATCATATGTGAATGTGGGATGTATCCCTTCCCTGATAGCTTATCAGATGACACAGGGAATGGAAGATGAAGGGAAGGTTTTAATTTACAAGAGAAAGAATACATGGGTATTTGTAAGTTGCAGGTTAAAACCCAACAGATATGGAGATTCTGAGCATTTAAGAGCAAGTCTTAGTGATAGATCATTATCCATAAGGAGTATAGAAAGGTAGGGATAATGGGCACAGGAGACCAACTTTCTTATTGGTTAAACAGCAGGTTGCTTAGACAAAATTTCCTAATAGTTCTTTCACGAAAGCAATTGGCTGTTTGTTGTTTATTCATGTATAATATTAAACAGTAGGTGGTTATAGAGCTTTCATTAATCTCCTAAAATAGAAATAATTTAAATAACAATGTATCTGTTTTTATCACTGGGCATCTAGTGCTGCAGAATATTGGCTTATAATTCTTCATTACATCCATACACAGTGAATTTTGAACAACTCTTACTTTGTTCTGACCGAAGAATTCATCCCCCTCCCATTAGAATTCATTTATTATTTCTGTGATGACAGGAGATACAATAGAAGGGTCAGACCATCTTCCAATTCAGATTCACATGGCTTCCCTTTTGATCTGTAGATTTTGGGAAGTGCAAGTCCTAGCGATGACTAGAGTAAAGACTATGGCTGCATATTAGACAACTAAAATACCAAAAGAATTCATATAGAAAATTTCAGCCTTTTGATTCACTGCTCTTATTTATTCAATTATTTACTTATTATTTCCTTAATCGAAAATCTATTTATGTAGGTAGTGATAGCTATTGCGATATAGAAAGGAACCAGATATCCATGCACCTTTCCTCTTGGAAATTCAAGAATCTTAAGGAAGATACAGGCAACTGAAGAGGAAATTATGGACTAATGAGATGCATGCTGGGATAAGGTAACTGCCTGCTGTGCTGGTGCACACATAAAGGGCTGGTTAAGGACGACAGAAGGAACGCTCAAGAGGAGAAGTTAGATGAGGCACAAGTAACAGAGTTTATGACAGAATTTGATAGTAATCTTATGAGGGTATAGTCATGAGAAATGGGTGCTGCAAAAAGGCAGGTAAGCACAGAAATCACATGAAACAATCTATAGATACATAAAGAAGTCAAGGGTCTGTTATAATTTTAATAAAAACAGTGGTCTATTTTATACTCATAGCAATGAGAATGACGAGAAGTATAAAAATATAAATATACAGATTAGATGTAGATATAGAGGTGCAATCAAAAGGATTTCTGACTGAAGTTATTATGTGAAAACCCTGGCAAATAGAAGGTAACCTTTAAAGGCTTGTGTCTTGAACCATGAAGACTGGTCGATCTTATCCAAGAAAGATAGAAATCTACCTATCCAAACTTCAGCTATAATTACATGAATCAGTTCAAGATGTTACAGTACTCCTCCGGCACTGTATGTCTTGGAAAATGAAAAGTGAGGATGGAGCAGGCCTCCAGCTGTGTCTGGAGAGTAAGTCCCTCTATTGTTGTGATGAATTTAACTGATTTCTTAGTGTAAAATCATGGAAGGATTGTTGGAGAGGCTGCAGAGCATCAGGAAAATAGTAACACCCCCCCATTGTCATTGGCTCCCTTTGAGATTAGAAAGTAAAGTAGATGATCCAATGAAGTGGTGTGCTGGGGTCATTAGCAAACTAACCCACGGTCCCCTTACTCACCCAATGCATCTGACTGCACAGAGGCATGGGCTGTTCAATGTGGAAACCATCTCACAGACTCACAAATTTGGGGCACTGGAGAGACATCTCATTTTATAACATGACATTCCCTTTCTTATCCAGGTAACACAATTCTGACCAGACCAACATTGAGTAGAGCAGTGATAGACAAAGTTTTTTTTAAGTCAAAATGTATTTTTCTATCAATTAAGAGTTAAAGTAACTTAAGTGATGACCAAGAATATGGACAAGAACATACCCAGTCAGGGTATGGCTGCCACAAGTGGGGCCACTTAGGGGCAAATTTGTCTTCAGGAGTATTTCAGTCAAGAAAATGGGAACCTTGTGTGTTATGTGGGGGTTTTACATGGACAGTTAATCACTGTCCATGTAATCAGTGGTTATGGTAGAAATTAAATGGAGAGTAAGACAAAGACGAGAAAAGGCAGACAACGAAGTTATCAGTGAAGAGGAAGGAAAATGTTAAGAACCACGGATTAAAGGTATAAGGAAGGTAGCTGATTACATAGCCAACTGGACTAAGCCTCAGAGAACACTGGACTGGTGTTTGTACATGGAAAATTTGCAGTAATAACTTGGAAAAGGCACAGAGAACCAAAAATATACCAATCCTACTCATACTTTAGGGTAGTGTAGGAGAATGATGACTACCTCTTGACTGTTCTACAACAAAATCTGTATCCAAAAGACCACAGAATTAAAGGAAAAGGATGAGTCTGCTGTGGAGTTTATTCATGGAATCAGAGTTTCTCAATTCACAGTGGAAATATTTAGGAGCAAAGATAGGAGGAAAGAAAGCCTTGAAAGAGTATTCTGGTAGAAGAATAAGACAGAATAAATTATGGAAGAAGCTTTATCTCAAGTCCTAGTCAAGGGCTTCAAGGAGGTGAAAAATGGTAGATAGTAAATATTGTGTAACAGGGAGCATTTATTAAAGAGACCACTACACAGGGTTGTAAAGAAACCCGTAAAATGGTATTATATTAAAGTTGTGAACATTTCTGTGTTGCATCATAAGTTAAAGAACAAAATTCCAAAAGTGTTTTAAAAGTGTTTTATGTGGGTGGCGCCTGTGGCTCAGTGGCTAGGGCGCCAGCCTCATATACTAAGGGTGGCGGGTTCAAACCCGGCCCCAGCCAAACTGCAACAAAATAATAGCTGGGCGTCGTGGCAGGTGCCTGTAGTCCCAGCTACTCAGGAGGCTGAGGCAAGAGAATCGCCTAAGCCCAAGAGCTTGAGGTTGCTGTGAGCTGTGACACTACAGCACTCTACCGAGGGTGACAAAATGAGACTTTGTCTCTAAAAAAAAAAGTTTTATGTACCTTTGGTCAATTTATGAAGTTACTAAATTTGTGGAGAAAAAGACTATAATACTATGAGACATATTTTCTCATGTGGAAATGTTCCTAGTCTTCTATATACATTAATCATATAAATTATCACTAATATCCCTACGCAGATAAAGAATTTTTTTTTTGCTATTTTCACATGTAGTACTTTTGACTCAGAGAATAAACATTCTGATTCTATTATCATTAACATTTTACCTATATATTAATAACATTTCTTCTCTAGGGCAACTATAAAAATTTAAATTATTAATTAATGTTGGGATTTTGCTATATGATTATTAATTTTGTACTCTGTCAAACAAATCATTGTACACTGTATAATGTATTCAATTCCTGACATCTCAGAACTAATTTCAATAAAGAGTGTTTTCAAATTTGTCAGTAGTTCCAAAGCATATTTGAATTTCTAAATGTGAATTGAAAACCATTTTAATGTAGTTCTGTATATAGTTTGGTTTTAATATGTTTTTATTTACAAGAAAGAATTTTCTGGAATGGATAGGAAGGATTGAATGCATACCACATATAAACAATTCACATTTCTTCCTATTGTCCCCATATCACCATGGTAACAGCCAAGTGGTTGGCTGTTTCAGAGAGCATCATTGATAGCAGGTCCTTTTTCTATGAAGTACAGTAAATGATTATTAGAGAATTGTTGAATGCATTGACATAATGCCAGGTTAACCTAGGGGCTATGATTTTTCTAGGGTCCATTTATAGGTAAAGACCATTTGGGGTTAAGGTGATTTGTTCTGCCTCTCAGTTCATTCTAATACCAGGAACGTCACACTTGTTGCTAGATTATTTCTGAGTATCCAGGCATAATTGGACTGTACCCCTTCTGATAGTACTCCTAATGAAAATATTGGGTAAGGGCAGCACCTGTGGCTCAATAGGTAGGGTGCTTGCCCCGTATACCAAGGGTGGTAGGTTCAAACCTGGCCCCAGCCACACTACAACAAAAATAGCTTGGTGTTGTGATGGGCGCCTGTCGTCCCAGCTACTCAGGAGACTGAGGCAAAAGAATCGCCTAAGTCTAGGAGTTGGAAGTTGTTGTGAGCTGTGATGCCATGGCCTTCTACAGAGGTTGATAAATTGAGACTCTGTCTTAAAAAAAAAAATGAGTAATAAAAAAAGAAAATATTGGGTAAATTTTTCAAATTTCGTTCCAAAAAGCATCCCAGGTAAATTATACTAAATGGATGTAGATGCTGTAAGTATTAGGTAAACATAAGAGATTAAGATAATTATCAACCTGAATTTCTTCTATCCTAGACATTAGATGCGAAAATACTGGCTATCTTGTCAATGCCCTTAATTCTTCACCATATGAAGAGGCAAATCAAACTGGTCAGGTATGCCTTATCTGACACACACTGTTACATTTAGTATGTGTTCAATATTTAAATACAGTTGAAGAGTTTATTATTTATAACTCAGTTAAAATAATTACCATCTTCCTTTTTCATAGCCACATTGTAATGAAATATTTACTTTATGTATTTAAAAATATGCATATTTTTATTTATATTCATGACAGAATATCTAAGCTGCTTTTATAAGGACTTGAAAGACTCTTTGCAGATTTTACTCTTCCCTCTAAATTAGAGTAGGAAGAGTGATTATTGCAACTGATCAAAAGGAAAATTAAAAAACATGAAACAACTCTTGGAAAGGCAGAAAACATGCACCTCCAGGAATTACAGCAATATAAAAAAAATTACTAACATTCTGTGTAGGGACCTACATTGTTTTACTTATGACTGAAGACATTCCATTCCTGAGTATTTCTATTGAAGTCCAAATCCTAGGTAAGAAATTAGGCTAGCCTCAGTCATCTGTCAACCCTACATACTGGAGCCAGAATTCCACAACTGCTAACTTTACTAGAATCAAATTAAGGAGGCATCCCAAGAAAACTGAACATGGGCAAATAGTCAACACACACACAGTTTATTTTTGTTATTATTGTGTGTTAGTTTATTAACACACAACACAAACACATTCACACCACCTTTCTCCATACAGTGTGCATTCATTTCCAAAAATGCCCTGATCTATAAAACTGACCTACTTATAATTGCAAACAAATTCACTGACTTGTCAAAGAGAGGGAAACTAAAATAATGTCTAGCTAAAGCCTACAAAGGTCAATGTCATGAGGTTTCTTTGATCTAAATCCGATAACTTTAGGTAGTATTATAGACTTATGAAGGACTGTGTAAAAATTATTCCCCAAATCACATGTAGTGGAAAGAAGAGGAAAGACTAGGCTTCTTTTCCAAGCTTTCAGTCCAAAGCCTTCCAAGAACCTAATTTTCTAGTCCATTAGTCACAACTTATGAATTAGTGTAGATCCTGACCCCAGGTCATCACTCCTTTTAAGCAAAGTAGACAAGAAAATGTAATGATTGAAGTTTTTGCCTAATCAGAGAATTTTCTTTTTGTCCTTAGGGGCTTCCTGTTAATGAGGCTATACCAGTCCAGTTGCCCTCTTATTGCTATTGTCTGCTTATTTTCAGAGCCATCTGTGATTTGGGATAGAGGTTTTCTATTTCTTATTAATTGAGCTGAGGCATTTCCTTGATTTCAGCGGTTGATGGTGAGGAAGGAGTATGCTTGCAAAGCACTTGAGAAATAATATCTCACTCATGCAGTGTGTGTGCTCCTTCCAAGGCCACGTTGGCCTCCTTTATGTGCACCATATTTACCTGACGCCACAGTATCTAGCATCCCCACTTTACAACCAGCTGAGTAAGATAAGGATGGGTCCCTGTTGCCATCTCAGATGGAAGGGTCACCTACTAGACCAGGAATAGTCATGCAATCCATGCAATTACCCTCAAAGGCAGTGATAAACCAGAATCTATTCCTCAAACCATCTGCAAATCCTTCTGGATGAAATTCTTTTATTTTTAACTTTTCTTATTCTGTTTTACCAATTCTAGGTTTCTATAAGTTAAAATGCATGTTACCTATATTATTTACATATATTGTAAATAATAGTATGAGGAGCATGGTATGAAGAGAAGAATAATTATTTTTTTTCTGTAGGAGAAGCACATTCTCTTCAGTCAGATAAAGCACAGCACAAACCTGATGTGGTAGCTCCCGTCTACAATCCCAGCACTTGGGAACGTGCTGAATTCAAGACCAGCCTGGGCAACATAGTGTGACCTTGTCTCCTCAAAAGTTAAAGAAAAACTAGCCAGGCATGATAGTGAATGTTTATAGTCCCAGCTACTAAGAAAGCTAAGTCAGGAGAATCATTTGAACCCAGGAGTTCCAGGTTAAAATGAGCCGTGTCAAGGCCACTGCACTCCAACCCAAGGGACAGAGGGATGCCCTGTCTGAAAAACAAATAAATAAATAAAGTAACACTAGAAAGGCACAATGCAGATAATTTCAAAGGGGCTTGGGAATTTGGGATTCTCTAAATGTTCTTAGTACTCCTAAACAGTATAATCATTCTTTATGTTTTTGCCTAGATGCCAACTTCCTACATACAATCAGTCTCCATAGCAGTTGCAAGCAGTGAGACATTCTTTCATTGAGGTCTTATATAGGTCCTATAAGACCAAGTGTTAGTTTGTTTTCCTTGTTTTATATTTAAATATAGACTGTTTTACAAGCAACCTTGGTTTCTTTGGTAAAAGAATCTCTCATCTTCTACCTTAGCAATTGCTCATTGTCCCAAAATGTTGTCAAGTTAGAGAGCCACCTAGAATAACTTGATTAGCTTAGATATTAACACAGAAGAATGGTCTAATTCTGTCTACCTAGAAATACACATGGAAACTTCAATTCCATTCACTCAAACTGAGCTTAATAAGTTGGTAACTAATTCTAAATACTCCCTGTTACCTGAGGGTCTTATTTTCTCCAGCTCCCTGTGATACTGATTTCCATATGACTTAGGTTATTCATCAACAACAAATTCCAATTTCAACTAAAATAATAAAAGAGAATAAAGGAGGACAAAAAGGAATTTATGTTAAAAATTGTGTAACTCAGAACACCAAAATCAGTTATTGGATGAAGTCTTTATTGTGTAGCTCGGAACACCAAAATCATAGTTATTGGATGAAGTCTTTATTTTTTTGCAGTTTTTGGCCGGGGCTGGGGTTGAACCCGCCATCTCCCGCATGTGGGCTGGCGTCCTACTCTTTTGAGCAATAGGCACCGCCCTATTGGATGAGGTCTTAAGAATGGCAGATGTCAGGGCAGCTTTAACATGTCAGCAACAGAAACTTTGAGAGCATCTCTTAGGACAAAGCAGCAAACAATAACCAACATCTTCTATCTCTACCTGTACTGGAAAAAAGATTCCGAATTGGGTCATGGTCTTACCTCCAAGGCCAAGGCTTGATCCTGGATTAACAGGCATCAGAGGCATAAGAAGTAGAAGAAGGCCACTCCCCTAAAACAACAATTATGGGGAAGATACTAAATATTTTAGTTTTTTTTTTTACCAGAAATATTTACAGCTCTTTCTTTTTTCAGAGATTATATCTACCTGACTAGAAATTTCTTAATATGTAATTTTCAGATTAATTAAGGTCTCCATTATATCTCCCAACAAAGAAATATTTAAAAGATAGACAAAAGTAGAGTTTGATTAAAGGAAAATAACATTAATTTTACCTTCTTAGAACTAGCTCTTACAGTATGAATAAATATTCACTTAGGACTTAATTGTGAGTTGGGCACTGTTCTTTAAATAAAGTTCATTATTTAAAGTTACTTAAATCAGCTAATTTATTTCTACAAGTTACATAGGATAGTTCTAATTACTTCCATTATGAAATTTTCCAAAGATTACATAGGTATTGGTCAAGTTAAGATTAAAACTCTAATTTTGTCGGAACTGAGAGGCAACACTTTTAATAACCAAGCTGTGTGGCTTCATAAGATAAAGCCAAAGATATGAAATTCTTGAATCAAAGAGAATTTAAACAGCCAAGGAGTTCAAATAAGTTTTAAAAAATGTCATGCTGACCTAGAAGTTTGAGTTCCTCAAAGATGGTCTGAATAGTAACAATGATTATCACTTATGCAATGTTTAAATTCAAAGTTCTTTATGGGTAGAACTATTTTAAACTATTGGAAGTGTAATTGTATTACATTAGCTGTGATCTCTCTGCTCTTTTGCTATATCATGTAGCATTTTTAATAGAAGTATATGCAGTGACAGGGGAGGAACACCTGGGGGTCCCCCAGTGCTTCAAGGCCAGAATATCTCCCAAAAAGCTAATTATCTTCCTTCTCAAAGGTATTTACCCAAGTGAACTTCCTAGCCCTTTAATTAAGTACATTATTTATCCACATTTCCAAGTCCCAAATCTTATAATCATTGTTAACTTTTTCTCTCAAAACCTCCCTTCCAAACACAACAGAAATCCATTTAAGTATATCAGAAATATCTTCCAAGCTTCATTCTTTATTTTGATTGATCCATCCTCCCTTTTGGTTCGGGTTCTTAGTATCTCTTAACTAAAAAAGCCTGGTAAGTGTTCTTTTGATCTCTTTATATAATATTCTCACTGTCATCAGATTTGCCTTCTAAAAAATGTCTAATTATATGTTTTTCTATCTAAAAGATTTCTGTTGGTTCATCATTGCTTCCATTATAAAAATCAAACACTGCCATGGCCACAATTTATCTTTTTGATTTTATATCCAATTTAGTCAACCATACCTTTTCTAAAAGCTATTGCTTCAGCAACCCCAAAATTCTTATGTATCCCAGTGGCAACTCAAAATTATTTTTTGATCCTGTAATTGTACAAAGAAACATTACACAACAAAAATGACACGTTATGTGTAAAGAGTTTTCTGACTCTTCCTTGGTACTTAGTCTCAGACTTCATACTCACCCAAACTGCATCTGCACCTTGAAGAAAAATAATCCAGAAAAATATATGAACTATTATTATTGTTGTTCTCCTCATGGTTGTTATTAGGTTAGATTATGGAGAATTGTTGCAAGGCTATTTCCCTGTGCAGCCTCTGAGTTTTTCAAGAGCAAGGACCATATTTAGTTCATTTTGGGTATCCTTGATGCCCAGTATTAGGCATGTATTTTGGTGTTCAGTAGGTTTTTAATTGAATAGATCAATAACTGAAATACCTAACACCAAAAAATGATACCTATCAGTTATAAAGAATTATGATTTGTAATTATTCTGTACTGTGGTAACACCCTTCAGAAATGTTCCACGATGTATTGATTTTCCTTAGAGGACCTTAGGGAAATAGATGAACTACCCTTGGAATTAACTAAGCATTGTCCAGATTTATTTTACTTATATTAAGGAAATATAAACCTTTGTCATCCAAAGTAAAGATGACCTTGGTTCATCCTTAGAAAATTAACTGTGAAGTGAATGATTTTAAAACAGCATGCTTATTTTCAAATCTTGTCTTGCTCATTAAGATAAAGGTATTGCATTAACTATTTTAGTAAAAAAAAATCTTTAGCTGATCAAGTATACTTTGATGTATCCTTAAACATTCATCTTACCAGAATGAAAGGAAACTTCTAATAAAAAAGAGCTCACTAAAGTGAGGCCCAGTGGGAGACAGAATGTGCACTGTGTGATGAAATAGTAGGATTCTCAGGCAACTTGCACTCTGAGAATTATCCAGACATACCAGAAGTGAAAGCCTTCAAATGTTATTGCAAAATGCTCCATTTATTTTTCAAGAATTTTTTTTGTAGGTATCAAGTTTAAGAAATATTAACTTGATAACTCAAAAAATACTAATGGAGACAGATGTGTAATAAGTTTTTGATCTCTTTAAATATTTACAAGTCTAAAATTTGTAAGGGACAAAGCAAAATACATGGGTCCTTTAAAAGGGTATGTTTCCCTTCTTCTTGTGAACTATAGTGGTATAGATGTTGTCTTAGTCTGTTTCACGTTGCTATTACAGCATACTAGGGACTTGGTAATTTACAAAGGGCAGGGATTTATTTTTGGTAGTTCTGGAGGCTGGAAAGTCCAAGAGCATATTGCCAGCATCTGACCAGGGACTTTGTGCTGTCATCCCATGGCAGGAGATGGCAGGGCAAGAGAGCACAAGAGACGGATAAATTGCAAGGAAGCTGAGCTAATCCTTTTATTAGGAAACCAGTCCTGAAATAAATGACCCACTTCTTTGGTTATGGAATTAGCCTATTCACAAAACCAGAAATCTCATTACTCAATCACCTCTTAAACGTTCCACCTCTAAACACTGTTGCATTGAGGATTAACTTTCCAACACATAAACTTTGAGGGACACACATTTAAACCATAGCAATGTTTATGGTGAGACACAATTTAATACTCATGATTAATAGTTGTTTCAGGACCTTTAGTATTAAGTGAGGAATCTCTGTGATACAAGGCAATGAGTTCTCATATTAACTCAGTCAGCAAATATCGACAGCCATTATTCTAGACTATAGGAGTGCTGTGATATAAATAAATGCCTGTGCTCTTAAGGAAATTACCTGCTACTGGAAGAGAAAGATGGGACAACACAAACAAAATGGGTTCTAATATAATGACAAACAATGATAGGTGTACAGTGCATGTGTTACAATGGTCAGAGAAAGGCTCTCTGAGCAGGTGTCATTTCATCCAAACAGGAGAGGAAAGGCCTTGTGAAAATTATGGGAAAGGGAGACAGGAGAAGTTTTGTAAATATATGGGAGCTGGGAAAAGCTAGTATCTTCTAAGAACATGAAGAAGGTAAAGGATTGTATTTGGTATCAGAGACTTTTGGAGGTAATTTGATTTGTTTATTGATTTATTTTTATTTTTATTTTTTATTTTTTTGAAATAGAGTCTCCCTTTGTCGCCCTTAGTAGAGTGCCATTGTATCATAGCTCACAGAAACCTCACGCTCTTGGGCTCTAATGATTCTCTTGCCCCAGCCTCCCTGGTAGTTGTGACTACAGGCACCTGCCACAATGCCCTGGAACCTGTGAGGTCAGGCGATCCACCCACCTCGGCCTCCCAGGTGCTGAGATTACAGGTGTAAACCACCATGCCGGGCCTTTATTTTTAATTTTTTTTTTTTTTTTAAGAGAAAGAATCTCGCCCTGTTTCCCAAACTGAAGTTCAGTGGCACAGTCACAGCTCACTGCAGCCTTGAACTCCTGGCTCAACTTACCCACCTGCCTCAGTCTCCCACATAGCCAGGACAATAAACACATGCCGCCATGCCTGGCTAATAATCAGAGTTAGATGAGGTCATGAGACTGGGGTCCCTGTCATGGGTTTAGTGTGCTCATAAGAAGAGGAAGTGATCAGAGCTAACTGTTCACCAAGTGAAAGCACAGTGAGAAGGTAGCTCCTGTAAACCAGAAATCAGGCCCTCACCAGACACCAAATCTTACACCTCACCATACTCCCTAGCCTCCAGAATTGTGAGAGATACCTAGTATTTTGTTACAGCAGCCAGAGCTAAGTCAAGGAGCTAAAACACTGACGCAAAAGGAAAACCCGGAGTGTATGATACCTGAGAATAAAGGGCAGTAGTAATTCAAGGAAAGGATGATCAGTGTTCCCCAGTACTGCTCAGAGAGAAAGGTAGGACTGGAAAAAGATTGAGCTTATGTGGCAAGATGAAGTTCATTAATGACTGTCTTTCAAAAGAGTTGTGGAGAGTCACGTGTTGAGGATAGAATGTAAGAGAAAGACAAGGAAATGGCAAGTACGTTTTGTGGAGTTTGCTGAAAAGACCAAGAGAGTGATGGGGCCAGAGAAGGTGGCGTCTGAGGAAAACTGTGGTTTACGTGTTGTTTGGCTCTGTTTTTAGTTGAGAAGTATTGCAGGGTGTGTCTGTAAACTGAAGAACAATCATAAAGCATGATGGGCAAAATTTGCAGGTACAGATGGGAGAGAATAATTCCAGCAGCAAAATCCTTGGATGCAAATAGACTGATTCCCTGCACAATATATTGTGATAGGAGGGAGGGTAAATTTTATTGAAACACATATGTGTGGGTTATTAGGTTTGTTGTTTGGAAGATGAAGTAATTTTAATTTGATGACTCCTTTTATTCTGGCTCTTCTTCTATAATGAAACGGCAGTTTTTTCCTAATAATTTTCTAAAATATCTGCTTCAAAGCTTGTATGAAGAAAGTGCCTTCCCATTGTAGATTTTATGTTTATCATGATGTTTGTGGATTTTATTCCTTTTTTTATACTTATGAGAATACTTTTTGCAGAGTAGCATAAAGGCTGGAGATTCCAGTAAGAGGACATAAAATAAAATTGAAAAACAATGCAAAATATGTTTTGTTTTGTTTTTAAATCTCAAAGGAGCATTAACACATTGGGACAGTTTTAAGTCATTTAATACACATTCGATTAAAAAATAAAAAGAAACAATTTGAGTCTAATTTTATTGTCTTTCATTTTCCCTATTTCCCTTTCCTAGTCTTCCCCATTATTCTATATGCACACCTTATTTTTTTGTTCTATCAATCTCCTTTGAATCCATAGAGTTCATAAGCCCAAGTAGAGATTATTCAAAAGAGAAATTTCTAAGAATTTCTATTAATTGCTTAGTTCCGTTTGCTTTCAAGTGCCCAGATTTATTTTTACAGAATTTAAATCAGTTTTGAAAGGTAAAAATCTAATTAGCTATTCTGAAATTGGAAATAGGCAAAGTGTAAGGCATTTCTTAGCTTTTCCTTTGAAAGATGCCTTGTCTTTCTTAAATAACTCTAAATATGACATTATTATAGTAGATTTAAAGCTGAATCATATAGATGAAGAGCCACACATTAGATATTAGAATGCTAGACGCCATGTGGGCGAGGTAGACAGTGACCAGATGGTATAGGTGGAGATTCTGGGGTCCTGATGATGTTCTGTTTCTCGTCCAGACTACTGTGCTCTTTTGACTTTCCAACGGACCCTCACAGGCCAGTCAGCCTTTGTCTTTTTCCTCATCTTTGTGCTACATTCCTGGAAACCGACCTCAAAAAAGTTCTGCCAAGTGCACACTGTGTCTCATGTCTGACTTGATATTCACCGTCACCCCTTCTCTCACATTTATAGATTATCTTGATGGGAAGAGCAATTTAAGAGGTGAGGACAATTTAAGAGGGAGACATTGATTGCTCTACTCCTTCCACACTGACACATTACCTGTGAAACGTGTTTCTTACAGATGTTTTCTGTTGGAGTGAGATTTTTTTCCCAGAGGGCACATCAGTCTTTCAGGTAAACAGCTCCATGACAGGTAACCTACAGCATAGGGAGGGGAGGCTTACAGGTGATTCCCTTTAATCCTATTGCATTTTGTATCTTATCTTTTTTACTATTTGATGCAAGGTCAAAATACTGCCTTCTGTCCTTCAGGCCAAGACAATATACCCCAGTTTCTTGTGATTTCCATGAGATAAAAGAGTACAGATGTGAATTCTGAGAAACTCCATGTAACTTATACTTCTATCAGTTTTCATTGTCTTTTCTTCTGTAGCAGTGTATAGGATGATAAATTATAGAAAAAAGTGTGATTGACTTTATGGCAATACAAAGGGTAAAGATGTAAAATGGGACTTAATTTATCTATGGTCATAGCAGGCATAAAGAATGGACAATGCATCATCCTATTTGAAAATAATCGTATTTTTATCAATTCAATCAATTTATTACTTTGAAACATTACTTGGAGAAAGAAATTTCTAATTTTTTTTTAAATTGTCACACCTTCTCAAAACTTAGGATGACATTGCAAAGTACACATGACAAATTTCAAGCTGAAAATGTTATAAAATATTTATCTTGTGGGATAATGCCATGTTTTACCTGAAGGCTTATCTTCCAGCATGGCAATGATGATGACATTGCACCATTTTAAATGCATCTATATTGAGATGATAAAACTTGGCAAAATGTTGGTTCCGCAGAGGGTTGCAGTAATTGCTCTGACGCTAAAGGTAAAACATCAGGAACACCAGGAGAGCCACAGCGCAGGGAGAGTGCCTCCAAGCAGAAGCTACCCTTTTCATTAAATGTTGCCATTTCTCTCTCTGCCCTTTTCTGTAATCATTTATAGCAATAGTTTAATCTCACTTTTATGGTTCTAAATAATGTAAATCATCACAAGCCACACTTAACATGAAGAATGTGAAATACAATTAGTCACTGATTTACTGCTTCAGTGAATGTGCAAGTGAGAATGACCTTGTGATACTCATGATCGAAAGGAATAATGTCATGAAGTGACTGGGACTGGGAAGTAAAAAGTTTAGCAAAAGCCTTGACTTGAGTTTCTTATCTTCTTCCATGTGATCTCTTTTTCTATGGTGTATTGAGGATTATGGAGAGACCATATTCGTGCATATTTCTTAAGACAAAATTACCAAATGTTTCTGAATTTTGGTACCAAAGGAAAACACACAATTACAAATTATGAATTGTTTTATATGTTGGTAAACATTTTTCTCACAAGACAACAGATGAGTGTCATTCTTTTAAAGAATCCAATTTATCAGCCTGATCTATCACATTAGCCTACCATTGTCATGCAAGTAACTAATCTCATATTATTTTAATCCAAAATACAGATGGAGAGTTCAAAAAGGATGTATTTAACCTGAGCATTTCCTTAATCTCAGGTGGTTTTGATACTTTGCATTTATTTTTATCTCCAGACCTGAAGCTATTTGTACCCATTGTACACATTTGCACACACACACTTGAGATAATTATCACCTGCCTAGAACCTAAAGCAAGCAGAAGATTTTTTAACAACTCTAAAATAACACTCTGAAATTAAAACTAAGGCATGCTTGTTGCTTCTTCAACTCAGACTCATTTATCTCTGATCTGAAAATTCACCTTCTTTGCTTTCTCTTTAATGACTACATTTTTGAAATGTGTCCTAGGAAACCAGTTTTTCTATTTTCTTTTTTTCAAGTTCTCCCCTGGACAAACCTTCTCCACCAAGCTCTGAATCCACTCCTACCTTCTACCCTCAGCTCAGAAGTGATGCAAGTCACTCACTCATGTGGCCTGAATTTATCGCATGTACACATTTAATTGCAAGGGGGATGAGAAGTGTGGCTTTCCATCTGTATGGGAAGGTGGAATATAAAGGGGTTTTGGTGAACATGTAGAAGTGTTCACCATACCAAGGAAACTTTTTCAATAAATAAATAACACCTGTCAACAACTTCAACTGAGACTGGGGTCACATAGGAACAGAGTATTCCTGAATGACAAAAAGCACCGTGTAGACTTCAGACACAGCCGAGACACTTTGCAGTACTCTATTTTCCCCCTGTGGCCTTATGACAAATGTTTACTATCACCTTTGTAGTTGTAAAGAATATAAATTAATAAGGACAGACTAACAGTGAGACTTCCAAACATTTTAAAACTGGTGTCATTTGAAACAATTCATATTTATTCATCCCAAATTCCCTAGCCTGGGGATGATTTATGAATTCATATGCTAATTAAACATAATGTGATTTTTATTTGCAGTAGGTTGGAGCTGCAAAGAATTTGGAGTCAAAGCATGGTTTGAATACCAGGTAGTACTAGTTGTAATTAACCTGTCAGCGCCACAGTACTCTTTTTCATAAAACAGACAGTTGAGGATTTCAGATTGTTGGGGATTAAATGGATCAAGCTATGTATAATTTCCACTCTAGCACCTGACAGACCCCATCTGGATTAGCTCCCTTCCTCCCTCCTCTGAAATTTCCTTGATTTTGAGTTCCTGATTCCTCATCTGATGTTTCAAATAGGATTTGTTTCTGAATTCCTTAGTGCTGGTCACTGCTCGACAGTGAGGATAATGCTGTGTCCAATGTCACAGTGTTTTGATGCAAAATTTTGCATGCAATTGTATTACTGTTTATGACCTGCTTGGCCAGGTTTCCTCCTGGCACCTGCTACAGTGTCTGTGCCCTGTGTGTGTTCTGTCCCTGAGGCAGGGCCCACAATCTGGCCCTCCCAGTCTGCTGTGCTGGATCATTTCTGCCTGCTGCAGGGCTGTTCAGAAAATATTGACACAACTCTTTTCATACCTATATTTTAAAATAATCTTTCTACTACTATTCAGTGGTTTTGGATTTGTCTCACACTACACAGAAAATAAAGAAACAAACACAAAACCTATTTCCTATTTCATAAACTGTCAAAAGAATTTGCATATATCGAAAACTTAATACTTTCCAGTACTGCTTACGGGTTTTGAAAAAATTCTCAGGTTTTTCTAAGTGGTAAAGATGGTGGAACTATTTATGGAAATACATCTCCTAATAATGTCATTTCTTGTTTTCCAAGGAAATTTAATTAGCAGATCATGTTATTCTAATTAAAGGAAGTATAACTACAAAAACAATAAATACTCCCATTTGAAAATATTGCCTACTCCAGTTAGTTAGACTTCCCAGGGAAAAGAGAAATAAAAACAAAAAAATCTAAATACAGAGATAAGAGCACTGTTTAGCCAAATGTTAAAGATAACCCAGTGTGTAAATTGTGTTTAATACCAAAGCTTGTATAAAGACTTTTTCTTTAGGAGGTCATTATTTTAAGTTTTAGGTGCCTACGATAAAAATCAGCAGTACTCACATTTCCCTTCATGGGGAATAGTTTACTTGTGTGTGGTCTGCAGAAAATATTGGCAATATTTTAATCATGTTAAAATATGTCACAGACAAGAATGTAGAATATTTTCCCTTCAATCATCCCTCTTCCTCTGGGGGTCCTTACAGGATCCCTGTGAGTAGCTGAATGGGAATCAAAGTTTATTTTATAATTATTTGGGCCTACCCAAATCAACAGTAATGCAAGGTCATTGATAGAAGCTGAACTGGAATGTGTGACTTTGCCTAGAACTCTAGCACAATCCTATACTTCTACCTTGAATCTAAATCTTGGCACCAGCAAATCCAGCCTGCCTATGAGGAAAGGGAAGAAAAGGCCTGTCCTCAGAATAGGCCCTGACTAATCAATTTAATAATTAATAAAAGAGAAGACACCTTGCCTGGTTTGCTCCAATAGGTAGGCTGGGTACTAGGTGAGAGGCAGGGAGAGTTAAACTTCAGCAGTTAGTCTACAATCAATGTACGTACTGGTAAATGTGGCAAAATGAAGCAGCCCTCAGTTCTAAGCAGTCAGATAAAAGATAAGGCAAAAGGGGAGCAAAGAGTGGGTATGCGTCCCCTCAATGTCTGTGGTGTGGAGATAAGAGGACTTCAGTCATTCTATGTTGCACTCCTTCATGTGTCCTTATAGAGAAAACTGCAGAGAAGCAGGTGGTTGTTGGGGCACAGTCATTGTAAAGTGGGCTTTATGCTGTGACCTTCACCAACAGGGTCTTCAGACGTCCTGTATTCACATTGTGGGGTTGCTTTGGAAGAAAGATAGTTAAGCACTGAAGTCACTTGAAACACATCAGCCACTTTAACCATGTGTGTGTTTTACAATCACTTTGATCCTTTTTACCCATGGAATGCTTTCTACCATGTATTGTATCATCCTGTAAACTAATCCTGGAACTGAAATATGTATTATGTTTGTGCATCAGTTTCCCTATGCAAGATTGAAATTCCCCATGTATCACCTCTTTAGCATTACAATATTTAAGGATTTCAGATACACATATAACTTATGTAGTCTTATGTTGAAATGTTACTGACCCTTACCTAAGGAAATTATCAATATTTGCTTTACCTAATTTCTACTAAAGACCATTCACAACTGCAAATTATTCTTGAATTGCAGTTTTGCTTTATTTTTTATTTTTTATTAAATCATAAACACATATATCATGTATGCATTAATGCATTTATGGGGTACAATGTGCTGATTTCATATAGAATTAGGAACACTTACATTACACTGGTTACTATATACCTCATCTCATTTACTTAGTTATTGTGTTAAGACATTTATATTCTACACTAATAGATCCAACATGTACCCTTGCATTATGCACCATCACCGTAGATGTGATCCCACCATTCACCCTCCCTCGATCTGACCTCCCCACTCTCCTCCCATCCCCCCCCACTTCACCTTGGGCTATAGTAGTGATCTATTCTTCACATGAAAGTGCTTTTTGCTTTAATATTTTTCCACTAAAAAGTATTTTTGTTTAAAGAAGTGGAGGATATCATATACAGTTCAACATATAAGAAAATAGGCACCCATACATCCACCATCAACATTAAATAGATATTAACATATTTGCATTTAAAAGTTTTATGAAAAAGAGAACTGAAGTGGCAGATGTAACTAAAGCTCCCCTGTCATTTTTCTCTCCATAGAGGTAAGAAGGATCTCAAGTTTGCACATTCCACTTACATTTATGCATGAAAACTTACGCTACATCTTTGTATGTCATTGTCATATTAATATTTTAAATATATATTTCTCATTATATGTGTTCTTCACTTGACCTTAGAATTATAAATATTTTCATCGTGATTGATGTCTGATCCACTTATTTACAGTAAGTCATAGTTTTTTTTTATATGAATAAATGATTTTATCCATTTTTTGTACCAAAGGAAAGTTAGATCATTTTTATTGTTTTCTACTTAAAGTTAGGCTGCAATGATTATCATTCTCTTCATTTCCTTGTTCACAGGAAAATACACAAAGTTGCTTTTCTGGCTCAAAGGATATGTGCATACTCAATTGTTCTTAGTATTGCCAAATTCATTCCAAAGTGTAGCATTTTAACTCTCATCATCAAAGCTTATTTCTTCATACTCTTATCAAATAATATTATATTATCAGACATTAATTTTGATCAATATTATAGATCTGAAATGGCATGTATTTATTCTAGTTTATATTTCACCATTCCTCGTAAAAGTAAGTTTATTTATATATACTTTGCCCATTTTTCTAACGCTTCAACTTTCCTTTCATTTTAATTTGTGGGAATTCTTTTTCTAAATTTTTTTGCTATTTCTGCCCTACCTGAGGAATATTTCCTTACATAGATGTAATAAAGATATTCTCTTATGCTGGCCTTTAAAATATTTTTTTGTTCACATTTATGTCTTTAATGTACCTGGAATTTATTTTTTCACATACCGGGTGATATAGGAATCTTAATTATTTTTCTATTTATACTACATGCATGTAATATAGCCATTCTTTTCTTACTGATTGGCACTGCCCACCTTACCAAATGTAATGATTCCATGTCTACATCAGTCTGTTGTTGAGAACATTTTTTCATTTCTCTGTATTTCCAACTCTATTCCAATGCTACACTTTCTTCATTATTGTAGATTTAAATAAATCTCTCTAGCTGCTTTCATCACCAAAGGTAAACTAGGATTCCTGGTCTTCACCTTACCTGGGAAGACCACCCCTTGCAAGCTTCCGTTTACCATTGCAGAAGTCAGAAAGCTCAGTGCAATCGGCCGGTATGCAGCCATCCTACTTCTGTCAGCAGTGGGCCCGCAGGAGCCGTGGAAATCTCTACGTGTAAGTCAGTCCACCCTATCTCGCACTTCCACCTTCATCCACCTTGGGACCATTATGAAAAGTTCTTTATAGATTTTATCACTATTTTTACATAAGCATACAAACCCCCAAATTTTCAGGTCTTCTTTCTTCTCCGTATGATTTTGAGTGTATCTTTTTTCTGAATACATCTGTTTCATTCCTAACTCCTGAACTGTAGAGATACACAGTACTCATGTCATTTTCTGGAAATTGTTCTGCCAGCATTAGTGCTGTGCAATTCTCCATGGCATCACCTTTGCTAATTTCAGTAGAAGTTGTTATATTTTTAGATTCTCACTTTGCTCACTATGTTTCTTAATTTCTCCAACATAATTTTGAACTCTTTATATCTGCTCATTTCAGGTAATTTTCTTAGTTTATCTTCCAGCTTATTTATTGTCATAATATTTAACTGGCTTATTGTGTACGTTAGTAATTTCAGTGATCACATTCTTTGCTTCTAAGATATTTTAGTAGTTTGTAAAAATTATCTGATTCATGTTTGTCGTATTTTCTCATTTTGTCTTCTGATGACATAAATTTGGTATTATATATTTTTAATTTTTTAAGTAATATTTTGAAATAATATCTATTCAGAGGGTCCAAGTGTTCTTGTTAACGTGGATAAATTGTATAATGCTGAAGTCAGGGCTTTTACTGTGCCTGTCACCAGAATGTTATACATTGTACATGGTAAGTTTTTATCCCTTGCGCCACTCCCATCCTCCACTCTTCTTACTATGCAATACCCTTTACACCAGCTTATGACCATGTGTATACGTAGTTTTGTTCCCATTTAGTAAAGAAAACATGGATGTTTGTTTTCCACTCCTGAAATACTTAGACTAATGTTCTCCATTTCCATCCAAATTGTTGCAAATGACAAAATTTTATTCCTTTTTAAGGTTAAGTATACTATCAGCACTTGGGTTGATTTCATACGTTTTTAATTGTGAATTATGCTTTGATAACCATTGGAATACAGATGTTTTTCTTGATAGAATAACTGTTTCCTTTGGGTTGACACCCACTAGTGAGGTTGCAAGATGGAATAAGTAGGTCTGCTTTTACTTCTTTGAGCAATCTGAGACTGTTTTTCATACCGGATGCATGAATTTACTGTCACACCAACAATGCATAAATGTTTTCCTTTTCACCACATCTATGCAAACATCTCTTGTTTGGGAGTTTTTTAAAAATTGCCATTATGATCAAGGTAAGGTTATAACTTACTGTGTTTTTAATTTACATTTTACTATTCATTAGTGATGTGGAACTTTTTTTCATATGTATTTGGCTTTTATCTTCTTTTGAGAGAACTTTACCCACCTTTTAATGGGCTTATTTGGGTTTTTCTTGCTGATTTGTTTAAGTTCTTTGTTGATGTTGGGTAGTAGGTCTTTTGTTGGATGTATAGCATGCAAATATTTTATCCCATTTTTTAGATTGTTTACTCTTCTGGTTGTTTTCTTTCCTGCACAGAAAAGTTTTGATTTAATTAAGTCTAATTTACTCATTACTGTATTTGCCCTTAGGGTCTTAGTCATAAATTCTTTGTGTAGGTCAATGTTCACAAGAGTTTTTCGTAGGTTTTCTTCTAGAATGTTTATGGCTTCAAGTCTTCTATTTAGGTCTTTAACAGATCTTAATTTAATTTTTGTGCGTGGTAAGAGAAAGAGATCCTGTTTCCTTCTTCTGCATGTGGTTTTCCAATTATGCCAGCATGATTTATTGAATAGGGCATGCTTTTCCCATGTATTTTTTTGTCTGCTTTGTTAAAAATCAGTTGATCATAGCTATATATAGTTTTTCTGAGTTCCCTGTATTGTTCTATTGTTCTATATATCTACTTTTATGTCAATACCATGTTGTTTTAGTTACTAAGCCTTATTGTCTAATTTGAAGTTTGGTAATGTGATGCCTCCATATTGTTCTTTTGGGTTAAGATTGAATTTGTTACTTGGGCTCTTTTTTGGTTCCAAATGAAGGATAGAATTATTTTTTTCTAGCTATGTGAAATACAACCTTGGTATTTTGATGGAGATTGTGTAGAGTCTGTACTTCATTTTGGGCAGTATGGACATTTTAACAATGTTGATTCTTCCAATCCATGAGCATTTTTCCATTTGTTTGTGTAACCTCTAATTTTTTTATAAGTGTTTTGTGGTTCATCTTATAGAGCTCTTTCACCTCCCTGAATAAGTATATTCCTAATTTTATATTATTGAAGCTATTATAAATGGTATTGTATTCTTGATTTGACTCTCAGCTTGACTATTGCTAGTATACAGAAATGCTACTCATTTGTTTTGTGTACATTGAGATTTGCTGAATTTATTTATCAATTCTAGGGTTCACTTGTTGGGAGTCTTTAGGGTTTCTAAACATAAGATCATATTGCCTAAAAATAGGAATAATTTGGCCTCCTTAATCATGATGTGGATGGCCTTTTTGTTCTTTCTCTTGCCTAATTTCTCTAGCTATAGTTTCTAGTATTAGGTTGAATAGAAGTGGTAACAGTGGACATCTTTGTCTTGTTATTATTGGGAGGTTGCATCCATTATTTAGCAATTAAGGCAAAGTATTAGTGATACACTCTTGGTCTCTCAACAGATGAAAGCCTTTAGATAAACTTGATTGTGTAAAAATATATACAGTAATAGCATACAATATTAAAATTTGCTTCTTAAATGCAAAGAAAATAACATATTTATATACACATATACATGTGCATATATAGAATTCTTTTAACCAATAAAGTATTATTTAAAAGATAATATCATGAAAAATTTAGTTGGTTTTTATTCAGGGAACAAAAACAGAAACAAAGCCTTTTTAAAAAAAATATGTACTTGATTAGTAACCTTGGCCAAATTACTTAATCCTCTTGTGCCTTAGAGTATCTTCAATTTTAAACTGAGAATGAGAATCACATGTTCTTCATAGGCCTTCATCTCAAAATGAAAAGTCTCCATAATAAAACTATTAATTGCAAATCTTGAATGATTTCACAGTTTACCATCTGTGGTTTGAGGAATAAAGTATTTTAACTAACAAAACTAAGAGTCTCTGACTCACAGTAAGCCAAAAGAATGCTTCTTATGATTGTCATTGTTATTATTATCTATTTTGGATAGTCAATGTTCCATAAGAAATAACCCTAACCTTATTTCTATGGGAAAAAACCCAATTTCAATAAATTAGTTATGGAAAAACAGTTTTTTATACTTGTGAAGAATTTACATAAAACACTGCAGATATGGCTTATCTCTGCTTTTCTGCATCTGAGGGCTCAGCTGGGAAAATTTAACATCTGGTGGTTTTCTTAGTGACATCACCTATATCTGATGGGATGACCTGAAGGCTGAAATAGCTAGATTAGCCAATGAGAGTAACTACACAAGTCCTTTCATGAGGTTCATAGTAAGATCACTGGATTCTGTGAGGAAGCACCCAGAGAGAGACCTTTTGGAGAGTAGCCCACAAGACGTCGAGGTAGAAGCTTCAAAGCTTCCTCCAACCTGTTCTTGAAAACTGCATAGTGCTATTTCTGTTACACTTAATTGGTCTTTCTCTCTCACCCAGATTGATGGGAGAAGGGGAGAATTGGGACCTATGTTTTAAAATTGCCACATCATTCTTTCCGTGAAGTGATTTTCATTTAACAATCTTTATATAGGTTAACTTGTTTTAAAATAGGTTGGGTTAAAAAAACAAAAATGTGTTGTGTTTTACTTACTAAAAACTTGTTTAGTGGGCCAGGCATGGTAGCTCATGCTTGTAATCTTTGCACTCTGGGAGGCTGAGGTGGCTGGATTGCTTGAGTTCAGGAGTTTGAGACCAGCCTGAGCAAGAGCGAGACCCCCATCTCTACTAAAAATAGAAAAACTAGCAGGCTGTTGTGGTGGAAGCGTGTAGCCCCAACTACTTGGGAGGCTGAAGCAAGAGGATTGTTTGTGCCCAAGGGTTTGAGGTTGTGATAAGCTATGATGCCATGGCACTCTATCGAGGACAAGAAAGTGAGACACTGTCTCAAAAAATAAAAAAGAAATTGTTTAATACGTCTATTTGTGTAATATGTAAAACACTTAACCAAGAATAGGCATTTTTCATGCACCACTTGTTAACAGTAGTTACTAACCTGTATATTCTTTTGGGATATCATAATTTGAATTTCTATGTCATTTGTGTCCTATAATTTGGGGGTAGTTTCCTTGTTTTAAAATTTCGCATACATTTTGTTGTTGTTTTTGTTAAATTTTATCAAGATTTTCCAATAATATAAACAGTCATTGACTATTAAGATTATCCATTTTAAGGCAAACGTATAATAGAGAAAATGTCACACATACTGTGAAACAATATATTTATAAACATTTTAAACATATATATAATGGTATATTTGAAGAAAAAGTAGGATAATGTTACCATGCAACTGGTCATAATATTGTATTGTCTTCATGAATTTAAAATTATTTGGGGTCTTTTTAGACCAAGAAAATTGTTTTTAAAGTGTTCCACAATTTACCTTATTCCTGGAGAAATATTTATTAAAAAAGAAATAATTAAACTATAAAGTTAATGCTTGCAAGTAAAAATGAATATTTAAATCTTATTGAACATGGATTAATTTGCAAGGAAATCTTGCAAAATGGACAAAGAAAATATGTTAACTTGTTCAATGCATTATCAACTCCTTGAAAAATAATTTATAAGGGAAATCAAATGATTTTTAGACAATGACTTTGTAAACATGGAATTTGAAGTAGAGAAATTTGTTGTATGTTTTTAATGTCTACTGACATCAGGCTATACTCTTAGTGTGCATGTATTCTATTATAAATTTCTGCCTGTCTCAAGGACTGAAAAAGAATGCCAGGACCCCCATTGTTATGGAAAACACCAGAGAATCACTGACTAAGGTAGTATTCCTGATTTGGTTGTTGCCCATTCCCATTTCTCACGGCAAGAATTTGGTCACCAATAGTTTGTTAAAATTAGTTCAACTGTGTCAAACATTCAGCCTTTATTTGTATAGTCAAGACTTTTTATTTTTCTAGTCTCACTCGTATAGTTTAACTCTTCAAGGCATATAAAACTTAAAATATTTTTTATTTGGAAAAAAGCTAGCTGGGCCTCTGCCAAACATGTCACTAAAGTATATATAAAAGTATACAGAAAGGGGTGGTGCCTGTGGCTCAGTAGGGCACTGGCCCCATATGCCGGAGGTGGCAGGTTCAAACTGCCCCCCCAGCCAAAAAAAAAAAAAAAAAAGTATACAGAAAGATCCTGCTATTCTCTCATGCTATACCCATGTGTCAGTGTTTAATAGACCAATGTAATAGCAACAGATATTTATACTTTTATCTATTCTTCATAATTTAACACCTTTCTTTTTAAAAGCTCTTGCTATTTAATTATATCAAGAAAATAATTGAGGAATAAATAAATAAAATTTTCACTTCTTCCAGAATGAAATCTGTAAGACTATGTACTATAATTACTTTCTAGGCCTCACCAATGTATTTTCCTTTCTCATAAATATATAGCACACAATTATTTTTTTGTCAGAATAGAACTTTTTTTGGTACTATACCTTAAATTTCTCTCCCATTACGTGTACCCTATGGCTCATGATGATTTTCTGGGTCACATGGGTAACTTCACCTTGCCTGTGGGCTTCTATTTAACATGTCAATGCAGTCTTTGTAGAACATTCATGTATTTGACATTTATTGAGCTCCTGACAGAGTCTAGGCATCATACGAGTGGAAAATGCAGATATAAAAGTGGCAAGACACATATTAATAGAAAGTGTAGAATAATGTATTAAATATAGAATTTTAAAATGTTAATGTTATAAATATAACTTTAGCACTCATTATTTGCTAATCAGTGGGCTGAGTAATTGTACTCTTCAAGAAGTTTTCCTTTTAAATAAGTAGCATAAAATTTTCCTCTGTTTAACTATGATACATTTATTTTGTATTGTGATAGATAATTATTGTTTACTTCATATTTGATCATTTATGTGCTATTTTACATATAACAAGTCTAAAAGAAAGATGAAAATCCAACAAAAGCAACTAGGAATTGAGGAAAGAAGTGAGGCATAAAAAGCACAGACCTTGTGTTATTTCCAGTGAGAGTCTGTGTAAGAAGGATGTCACCAAAAAGGAAGACCTGAGAGGAAAAAAAGTAAAAAAAAATCCATGTGGATGAGACTTTATTGGGTTACCACAATAAAATTTTGCAAGTGGTATTATCATTCTTTTAATTTAGAGATTGCTAGTGTGGTATTCACTCATATAATAAAATGTTGAAATGAGTATCTTCTTCATGGTATACAGATAAAAGGGTTGCTATGGAAAGTTTACAACATTAATGAATACACCTAATAATATACGAACATGTAGAATGTTTTACAGACACCACGTTACATCAGTGGAGGTTTCGATGGTTAATTAGAAAATTATATTAGAAATATTTTCTATTTGGAAAAAACTATCTGGGCACCCACCAAACATGTCACTAAATAAATTTCAGATGCATTAAAATTCCAAATGCCACAAAATTAGGCAATATATGTACAAGAAGATCATGATGGCTATTTTGAAATTAAATTATTAATTCTGCCATTGTTTTTTGACTGACTGTTTTTTGATAGGCAGTAAACTAAGGGTTGGAAGTTTGTGGACTACCTAGGCTTGTGATGGATGGTCACAAGACACTCACAGAAATCGGCCTGAGGTGGTGCGAGCTTCTTGCCACAACAGGGGAGAGAAAAGGATGGCAGTAGTTTCCAGAGGTGTGGAAGGTGACAGGACTTCTATTTTGATAATGTAGGAAGGTCAGTCATTGGTAGGGCCTGATAGAAGTTGGGGATTGTTAGTTAACAGCTGAACCAATCGGTTTTTTTTTTTTTTTTTTTTGGTTAACTACACTCAATAGTTCTCAGGTGCTTGAGAGCAGAGCTGGCTAGATTTGGTTCCATTTGGGTCCATTCTGTTTGGACCCTTTCAGAACTTTGGTCTTTGCACAAGCAAAAAGAGGGAGATGAAGGTAGCTTGAGACATTGGCAAGAGTGTTTTTGTAAGGTAATTTGGGATATTAGCAAGGATGTCTTTGAAATGATGCACTTAAGAATTTAATCCATGTATACTTAGAATTGAAGATAGGGCTTGTCTTCTGAGAATTCATGAGGTGAAATAATGGTGTCAGTGACTGAAAAACTCCGTAAAGCTGAATGAAGTCATAGGGACAGCACTGAACAAGCAAGCCAAGAAAATAAAGTAGTTGAGTTGATGATATTTATAAGTTCATCAGTTTGAAGTGATGATAAGGTCTAGGATCTGGCTTTGAGGGTGTGGAGATACTAATGATAAGGGAGGATTAACAATAACAACAATAATATGTATTGTAGTTTCCCTGTGACCCAGTACATTTTGAGTACATTGTATCTACTTATTTATTTCTCTCAACTACCCTGAACTGATGTAATTATCCTTTATTCACAAATGAGAAAATAAGGGCTCTGATAGTTTAATAACTTTCCTTGACACTTGTAAATGAAGCTTTTTGTTTCAGAGAGCAGGTGGGCAGTCTACACTTTCCACATCTTTATTTCAGACTGATATTGTTTCTTCAAAATGCCTGGTAAAGGATGGGTCTTCTATGTGGACGCTGGAGGTCATTCATCATGTTCGTGTTCAGGGGAGAAGACAAGATTATAAGCATCTCTTCAGGGAATGAGAGAATGTGGTCCAAAGTCAGTTGAGAATCACAAGAGGGAAGTGCATGGCCAAGTTGCATGGCGTGAGCTACATTAGTCAAATACAACTCAGGAAATAATATGAAAGGTCTGAGACAGACCATGGTTTTAAGAGAAATTTGTCCTTAACAGCAGGTATCTTGATGATGAGCATAAGGGCAGGTGGTGTGTGTGTGTCCTTTAAAGTACTCCCCTTGGGAAACTATGAACTGATACCAGCAACTAATCCACTCTTCAAAGCAATTGTGGAACCCTTTTTTCTGGAACGACAGTCAGAACTGTCATATGCAGTCTGACAATCAAATTCTTGAACTTTCCGCGATGCAAAATTGTACAAACAGCTTGGTAAGGTTTCATGACCTTGGGATATATTACCATCTCACAGCTGTGTTCGTGTTGACATGTGGAGGTATCTTGCTAAGTGGCATTCATATTATTGTTGCATGTTTTTGTGGTATGTATGATGACAGGTCTGATGTGCATAGCTTCCTAAGAGAGTACTTTGAAGATGACCATAGTGATATTTAGCAATGAGGTATGTAGCACTTTTTCTAGAATGAGTTTTTGAATTTGTCAGCCCCCGATATATACATATATGTATATACACACTTAGCAAGTGTTTGAGATGAGTAGTAACTCCAAAAAAAAAAAAAAACCAGAAAAAAAACAGGAAGATTATATCTTCATTAAAGTAAAAGGTGGAATAAACACAAATGAGGTTGAAGATACAGGAGATGTACTTGTTAAAAATTAAGACATCCAGATAGCTCCGTGAAAGAGTTTGAAAGATGAGTGAAGGAAAAGGTTTGGGTAAAATGCAGGAAAAATGGTGTATTACAAGAGAAGTTGTTGCAGAAGATGATTGAAGGCTAGGTTGGTTATACTGTGTGCAGTGACCAGTGACCAGTGAAAACAGACCAAAACATTCCCACGAAAGAAAGTAGATACTGGATTTAAAAACAAAAGGTCTTAGGTCACAGTTCTGGGGTGAAGGCATCTCACAAATTACAGACCTCAGACTATTGATTGATAGAAGACTGCCTAGAGCACTTTGCTAGTAAATATTCTAAGGTCATATCCTAACTCAGCAAGAAGGAACACAGATTGCACAGATGTCTCCACCATGGACACAAAAGACAGTAGAGAACACAGAGCTGAGCTTGCTCACCTGGATTCATAATTTATCTGTCAGGGACACCTTCCACAGAAGCAGCCATTGTATTGATGAAATATTTAACAAAGAACCGATTTATCACACAATTTCCCAAAGAAATGCTTCTGTGGACATGTTTTCACCAAGATATCAGGTTTAAAATGAGATATACAAGTCCGGATCATAGCAGAGAATACCGCCAGCAAGAGACCATTAGCTCCCAAAGACGTCTAAACAGGGAGTATCAGTGTTGCTAAACTTAAAGACACAAGTAAGAAAAGAAGTGTTATTAGAATCCAGGCAGCTGGAGCAGATGAACAAAACTGCTGATAAAACAGCGATCCATCTGGAAAAAACCTACAGACATCAAGCTCCCTGATTTCTCCACCATAGCCCCACAGCCTCTTGTTAATTCCTTGCTTTGGAGACCAGAAAGCATGCAACCTTGAATAATGCATGTATCACTGTCAACCTCCTCAAACAAGGCCAAAAGGCAGAGAACAATCTGAAAGGGCTAACTATAGAGTTTTCCTCAAAGAAAGATGATGCCACTGTGCCCAGGGCTGCCACACGTGGTTGTGCCTATTACATAGTGCATGACCTTAAGACCCACTGCCCACATGGCCAATCTAACAGCCATGAGGTTAATTTACGAATCTTTGAAAACATAATTAGATTATGATATGTCCTTTTCTCCTAATAGTTAAAATTCAGATTGAAGGAGAATTCAAGACTATCATTACATGGTGTTACACTGTTCTAGACTGAGCTTTAATGAATATCCGTGTCCGTTACTTGGGATTCTGTGGCACAGATAGCCTGATACACAAGTTTCTATTTCTTCTCTGTTGTTTGTATTAGTAGCACATTATTTCACATTACCCACAACTGGAGCTCTGATCACATAAATAATTTATCATGTATCTTGTACTTTAAATAAAATGTTTAATAATATTTCATTAAAATATCAATAATATTTTATTACGTTAAAAATATGTGAAACAGACTGCAAAAAGTTCTCAAGCAGAGAACTTTAGAGAAGTTTAGAAAAAAATACTTTAAATAGAAATTATTGGATGGAAAATATAGATTGTCTGTATAAGGAGTGTTGATGAGCTCTTTATCACTAGTAGACTACTCCCATCCAAATAAATTTCAAGCATTTCTAGTAGAATCACAATTATACATAATAAGACACCAAATTTTTCTCTAATGATAATTGAATTCAATTATAAGTTTTGAAGAAATAAGAAACTGATGAAGGAATAATGTGGTATCCTTGGCTACTGATACAAATTTAGAAACATAGTTTGAGTACATATAAATGGAAAAAATTTTTCAAAAATTAATGAAATGTCCAGAAAACATTCCTAGTACTTAGTTTTGATGGGCACCCAGATTCAGATAGTATCTCTCTGTTCAAACTCCAGTGTATAAACCTTATATTTACAAAGTGTCATCAAGTTGCAGCTGCCTAGGGAGAAACCAGTGATACTGCTGGCTCAGGATGCATTTATTTGGCTTCTACGTCTTCTCCGACAGTATCACATGTGTTCAGAAAGCAGTGAGGACTGCTAAAGGCAGATTACATTTTATCAGACATTCACTGTGATGTCCATAGAAGGAAATTTTGTTAGAGATGAAGTAAATTGTATTATCAATATTTAAGGGGAAAAAACACATACACACACTGACTGGGATTAATGGAGAAGCCTTAGGTCAAAAGGAAAAACTTAATATACGCGGTGTGGGGAATATTTACCAAAGTTTTTGTTCACTCATTTCTATTGTACATTATACAAATATGTGCTAAGGAATTTAAGAAAGGTTTGAAATACAAAATGCAATATTACAAACCCTTACCTAATAAGAAAATTATGTAATATGATTTTTTAATTGTCATATTACAGAAAATGATTTGACATGGTATCTTCAAATACGGGATTTCTGTGACAGGAAGGCGCAGACACAAGAGAGATAGAGAAGCCTGAAACATTTTTTTTTTTTTTTCTTTTGAGACAGAGCCTCAAGCTATCACCCTGGGTAGAGTGCCGTGGCTTCACAGCTCACAGCAACCTCCAATTCCTGGGCTTAAGCGAGTCTCCTGCCTCTGCCTCCCAAGTAGCTGGGACTACAGGCATCCACCACAATGCCCGGCCATTTTTTGGTTGCAGTCGTCATTGTTGATTGGCGGGCCTGGGCTGGATTCGAACCCGCCAGCTCAGGTGTACGTGGCTGGTGCCTTAGCCCATTGAGCCACAGGCGCCGAGCTGAGAAGCCTGAAACATTTTAATGTATTCATAGTTACCCTCTATTTCCTCAGCAAGAATCCCAATTCAAAGACTCATATTTTTGCTCCAGTTTCTGAAATAATGCATTAATGTTATAGTGTCATTCCAAATTCCACCACATGCCAGTTATGCCTCAAAGTTCAATTAAAGTGACAAGGATAACACACATCAATAGTGTTAGAGCAAAAATGAAAAATGGAAGAATTTCTAAATGATATTTAATTATGATCTTATGGTAGAAATTATTCTAGAAAGAAGGAAAAGAAAAGCAATAGAAAGCAAGATTTGGTATTTTGTGATTTTCATCCCCAGAGACAGTTAACCAAAAAAAAAAAAAAAAAAAAGCTGCAGTAGGGTCTGATTAAGTCTCCATGTCATTCTTGACCTCATCAATGGAGTCATGTGACAGATTTACAGATTGATTTGCATGCAAATGTAACAAATAAGAATGTAGTTTCACTAATCTGCCCACTTGCATTGACTATAGACTTCTTTCTTTCTTCCCACCTTCACTTCTGCACTAGGTTGTGTTTATTGGCGCTCTGAGAAAAGTGTTTTGATACCTGATAGCATATGTTAAGCAAGAAAAGGAATGTAAGTCCAGTAAGTGAGTTTCACATGACAGTGAGTGGTACTTAAATGTAGCCTTGTTCTGAAGACTTTTACAACTCTGGTTTCCTTTATTCCTAAATTATTCTAATGGATTCTAAGATACTGGGAAGTAACTCATTGATAAGTGCAGATCATGGCACAGTTATAGCCCATCCCCTTTACAAGCCGAAAGGTGACATTTCATTTAATCATAGACAAAAATATTCCCCAAATGGAGACATTATTGCTGGTAATGACAAAGTTTACAGTTATAAATTATGAGAGTTGTGTACATTTTTGGTATAGTGAATATAGTATCAATCTGATTTCATAATACTGATTATGTGTATGGTTCACAATTGTTTGATTTCAACTGTTTAGTTAAAGTTAGTTGATGAACAAGATCTTGTGAAATATGTATTTATCACATCATTTTTTGGTCATATTACAGAATATTGGACATAGTTATCTTGAAATAAGGGATATCTATGAGATGAAAATGATTTTAATTTTTTATCATTATATGTAGATTATAGGAATCTGAACTAGATAGATATGGTGAAATAAACCGGATGAAGAAATCTAAGATGCTTGAAAGCGGAAGTCTGTAGGATTTATAATTGTTTATGTGTAAGCAGGTGGGCATGTTCAATAGAGGGATTGGTGGAATTAACAAACCTTTATGAAAAAACACTTGAACTTCAGATTTCATTTCAATGTCTTAAGATATATGGTATTTCCTCTTTCTTTCAAAGTCTTATTAAAAATAATAGTAAACAATGATGAAAACAGTTAATGACTGCATTTGTAATATAACAGGCATAGAATGTAGGGACTTGCAAGTAACAGAGTAACAGGTACAGAAAATTGCTTTAAAAATAACAATAAGGGCTTGGCACCCATAGTTCATAGGCTAGAGTGGTAACATACATGGGGGCTGATAGGTTTGAACCCAGCCAGGCCTGCTAAACAAACAACTACAACAAAAAAATAGCCGGGCATTGTGGCGGGCACCTGTAGTCCCAGCTACGCGGAAGGCTGAGGCAAGAGAATCGCTTAAGCCGAAGAGTTTGAGGTTGCTATGCGGTGTGATGCAGGGCACTCTACAGAGGGTGACATAGCGAGACTGTGTCTAAAATAAATAAATAAATAAATAAATAAAAATAACAATGGTAGGGGTGGAGCAGGGAGAAGTGTGGCAATGAGATTTTTCATTTACAAGTCTTTGTATATCACTGGATTTATAATCTGTGTGTGTCTGTATTTTAAGAAAATGTAACAGTACTAGGGGAAAAAGTAGTATGTTTACTATGTATTGAGAATGCCACACATTTCTAAATGTGCTATTTGCTTTAAAACAGGGATTGTTAATCAGACATTTAAACTCCACTTTAGCTGCCTTAAAATTTAAAAGTCAATACCTCTCTTGCAGATGTTAATTAATCTAAAAAATTATAAAGCTTTTGAGAAGTTAATTTATGGTGTTAATTTAAATTATACATTAAAGGCTGATGTATAATCCTGATAAACCCTGTGGCTCAGATGTGCTTGCAATTCTTTGCAAGTATGGTATACTTCTGTGAATATTTATAACTGAGGCTTTTGTGCCTGGCTGCAGTTTAAATTGGAGTAGATATCTACAGAATCTCAAAATTTTGGCATCATTATTCACAACACCAGATAATCAAAAATCTTTTCAATATTTTTTAGAAAATGAGGGAATATTTTGCTTATTGTTTAAGAATAAAGGATCTTATTTTGATACACTTAATAAGTCTGTCAATCCCTGCAGATTCACAGCACACCTTGACCATGAGCCTGAAAAATAATGTCTACTTTTAGAAGAACTCAAGGCCCACAAAACCCTTTAGTATGACAAGTTACCTTTATTAAACTGCCATTTTTTTTAACTTTACTGAAATATCATCTACCCATCTTCAGTGATTTTCAGCACAGTAACACTGCAGTATAAACATGACCAAAGTCACATATTAAACAGTTTCAACATATCGTAAAAGAAAAGTGCCCATTTGTAGTGAGTTCTTTATGAATAACTTGAGATTAGATGTTTTAAGTCAACTAGAAGCTTGAATCTTGTTCAGTTATAGTGTTAAAATGAAATAATTCTTGATCACTTCCAAAAGGCAATCTGGAATACTTGAATCTTTCCAAATGTTATTATTAAATTGTTTGACTTTAGATTGTTTTATTTACCTTTATCCATTTTAGTATGTTATTGATCAAAACTATTAAGATGAATGGCTAATCATTATTATAACCAAGTAAAATGCATAAATTAATAAAATGGTTGGTAAAATACTAGCTCCTTGTCAAATTGTCCTCACCTCAGAAACATAGATTCTGGATTAGACCCGTAACTGTTTGTAATTGATTAAAAGTAGTTTTATTCTGAACACAAATCCAGTGATTTGTATGTGTATGTTGAGCTACAAGTTTAATGATTAGTATCCTCTGAATTGAAGAATTATCCTAATTATAAGCACACTTCTATAAATACTGGTGTGAATTTCCAGAATACTAGTAACAATTTCTACCAATAATTAGCTAAAATTGCTATTTTATAACTTATCTAAATCCAATGAGAATAGCTTGAATAAGTTAGATTAAGACAAAAGCACTATCATTTTATACATGAATATAAAACAATATAGAAATACAGAAATAATTCTTTTAAAATTATGCACCAGTTGGACAATGGATATGGGAGAGTGAGAGCATTAGCCTATACTTTTACCACATAACATGAAGGAGAGGGAATGTTGGTCATTTTCAAAGCCATAATCATGTCTACATAACTGTAGATTTATGAGGCATGTCCTAATCCCTCTTGATTTTCTGTTCTGTTATTTTCCATTACTGCTTCCACAAGGAGGTTGTTTAGTTGTGTATTCCTCATGTCACACTCAGCTGAAGTATCACTAACTGGAAGACCACCTACACCCTGGCACATTCACACACAAATGAATGGATGGGAGGAAAGTTGTGCATCCATTAGGCAGAGCATTCATTTTGATGTTATTCATCTATCAAATATACTTAGACATATCAGTTCTCTGAAGGCTTGTTTACTGAGAAATGACACTTGCTCTTAGATGGGGAAATGAAAGATATTTTTGCTGTCAATGAGTTTAAAAGCTTTTATGCAGAAGTCTGAAAAATGAGAACTCACCTCATTTTGCCATTGTCTTATTTTGTGGCACTTTCACAGTGAATTCTTTCAGTGAGCTATTTCATGATATGATCAGAAAGAAAATGCAAACACATGCATACTTCCTTTGCATTGCCTTAGTTTATCTGTATAGAGAAATGTACAGAAATTGAAGTCATCAGTGACTTAGACATTTCCAGTTGCATGTCATCTTTTTAAAAAATAATAAAAAGTGATAAGTAGAAAACTTAAAATGTCAGTTTCCATTTGCTATTAAAAATGTACTAACTTAGATGTTATGGCCATTAGGGGGAAACTAGAAGGGCAAGTCAGCTGAAATAGTGGTCAGGAATATGGTCTAGTTTGCGAAGATGTTAAGATGTTTGCTGGATGTTATAAGCTCTTTAGGAAAGTGGGAAAGAAGTATAACACTGAGAAGTGACCATGGAGAGTTAGCAATGAAAAGAGAAAAAGAGGAATGTTTTGACTTTAAAAATGACAGATTTGAATATTTGGAGAAAGAAAAGAACAAAAAAAATACCTTCTAGGAAAGAGTCGTGGTCACTGTAGCATAAAGAATACAAAAACTTGTACTGAGCCAGGTCATGCAGAGCCTTGCAAGTTTTGTTAACAGTTTTATACCTTAATTCAAGGGGAAAAAGCTAACCACTATGGAATTTTAAGTAGAATGATGATAAAAATCAGACATGAAATGTCATTTTAAAAGGACCATTTGGCTGCCATTGGAGAAGAGATAAGCCTATGGCTACTTCAGTGGACGAGTCTAAGGATAGTTGATTTACACTGGTGCTGTGGAACAAATATTGAGAAAGCTAGAATAGCACATTTGAGCCAGGGAAGGAAGGAATAGATATAGAAACTGCAGATATTATGATAAGTTATTTTCATGTGCATTATCTCATTGAAATCCTAAATTGTAGGAATTATAATGCCATTTTTCAATCTGTAAAAACTGAAAGCTTAGAGAAATTGGCAGACCTGTTAATAAACTTAAAACTACATGTGTGAAAAAATCAGCCATTTGCAAAATAAGAGCCAACTTTTTTGCTATAACCTTTAATGTAATATATTTTGCATTTAATTAATATATTTTTATCTCAGATTAGTTTATTTCTGCCTTGCAGAAATGAATTCAAATGAAGTTAAAACTTAAAATCATGTGTATATTAAAGATATTCCCTACACTTAAGGATTAAAAGAAGATAAATAATGCATCTGAACCTCCTCAAGTTGACCACCTAAGGGACTATAATGAACTGGTCAACATATGGAGGTGGTTGGCATAATGAGCTAGACTGTGATCTGGGTGACTATAGTAATACATGTGGTGCATACTGTACTTGTCCAGTCTGTGAAAATTGGGTCATCTCAAAGAGGTGGCCCAAGTAAGATGCTGGTGACCAGACATACACTACATGCATGCATCAGTATATTAGGCTTGTTCCTTATGTTGATCACTTCTGTATGCTGACCAGTTTATTACAGTCCCTTGGGTGGTCCAGTTGCAAAGGTTCAACTGTGCTCACAATCCACCTTTATTTTGTCTGCTTTTATTTGCTAAATTTTGCATCTGCCCAGGGGCAGCCATTGGGTTGCAGTACAGTAATTTTCCAATTGACTAACCCATCTGTCATCAAAGCTTTGAGAAAGTCATTCTGAGTCTCCAGGGAGTTTTTCAAAGGTGAAGTCTTTAGTGAAAGAGATCAAATGTACAAAAGGAAAAATGGGCAGACATTTATAAGAATAGAATCCTGACTGAGACACTCTGCAGCAACCAGAGCAAATCTTGGCCAACAATTGCCAGTTCCCTGTTTTTTGCATCACTTTCAACTCAGAACCAACCAGAAAAGGCCCATATGTTTCCAAAATCAATGAGATAAGATGTTGTGTTTCTAGTTAGCTCTCCTTGAGTCTCCCCATGCAATACTGTGCCTATCAGAGCACACTGGAAGCCTCTTCTTTCACTATAAGTCTTTCCCATTTCACAGTCTGCCTTCAGTCTCTGCCAAATGCAAGTGATGGTGGCTGACTCCCTTTCTATAGCAAGTTCTAAATAATAACTAATTTCTGTTTGTTTTCATTTGATTTTCTTCAATTGTCTCCTAAAGCAATAGTCTGAAAGCTGTAAGGGAAAAAGGAGGAAGGGGCAGGGTTGCTGGACAGAACTAACTAAGGGGCTACCTTCTCAAGACCCATCACATGAAGTTGAGACAGGGCCAGTTACCCAGCATTCAGCAGCACCACCCAACAGAGTGTGCAGTTGGCTCTGTTAGGAGTAGAGGATCTTCCCTAGAGATAGAAGGGAAAAGAGGGAATACTACTGAGGTGTGGACAAGGAGGAATGCCTTAGTCTAGAATGCAGCCCTGTAAAAAATCAGCACAACTATTTAATACACAGTGTTAGGCAGCCACCTTGCCTAATTGACTCCCTATTTTTCCTACACACTATTTTGTCCTTTTATGTGATTCAGATGTAAGTCTTTAATCATATATAAATGTTCAAATATATTTTTCCCAACTTGAGTACTATATTTTCATTCTCATGAACATCTTTTACAGAGAAATTTGAAAAGAAATGTAGTCTAACATTTTTCTTTTATATTTTATAGTCATCATGTAATATTTCTCTCTTCTCTTTTTGGAACCCTAATTGCATTTATATTTTTCCATTTGCATTTCCCCAAAGCTCACTGGGGATCTAATCACTTTGTTCAGTCTTTTTTTTTTTCTTTTTTCATTCTATGTTTTATTTGGATTAATTTCTACTTCAAATTCTTTAAATTTACTGATCTTTTCTTCTTCAGCTAAAACTTGAGGCCATCTCTCTACACAGCTCCAGAAATTTCTCTCTCTACTATTTGTCCCACAAATCCTAGCTACCACGTCCTGCCAGAACACTGAACTTTGTCTCTTCAGCAGATCCAGACAGCCTCTGTCTGGAGGGTTCCTCCCTGCACGATAGCTTCACTCCATAATCCAAAGAACTCTGAAGACTCACCTTATTTCCTTTTTCTTACACATTGATTTTTGGATTAGCTCTAGTCCAAAGACGGCCAATGTATTTCATGATTTTTACCCAGTTTTCCTATTGTTTAAGGCAGCATGGTAAATCACATTCTTATTACTCCATGCTAATTTCAAAACTCTTTTTTTATTGTTGGGGATTCATTGATGGTACAAAGAACCAGGTTATGTTGATCACATTTGTTAGATAAAGACCCTCTTATAATTGTGTCCTGTCCCCAAAAGGTGTACCACACACCATAACCCCCCATCCCCTTCTCCTTCCTTCTCTGCTCTCCCCATTCCCAACACCCCACTATGTACTAAGTCATTAATTTTCCTCATATCATAATTGAGTACATAGGATTCTTGCTTCTCCATTCTTGTGATGTTTTACTAAGAATAATGCTTTCCATTTCCATCTGGGTTAATACAAAAGATGTAAAATCTCTGTCGTTTTTAGTGGCTGGATAGTATTCCATGATGTACAAATATCACAGCTTGTTAATCCATTCCTCGGTTGGTGGGAATTTAGCCTATTTCAACATTTTGGCAATTGTAAATTGAGCTGCAATAAATACTCTAGTGAAAGTATTCTTATGGTAAAAGGATTTTTTCCTTTTTTTGGGTAGATGCCCAGTAATGGGATTGCAGGATCAAATGGGAGGTCTATTTTGGTTCTTTGAGTGTTCTCCATACTTCCTTCCCAAAAGGCTGTATTAGTTTGCAGTCCCATGAGGAGTATAAAAGTGTTCCCTTCTCTCCACATCCACACCAACATCTGCAGTTTTGAGATTTTGTGATGTGGGACATTCTCACTGGGGTTAGTTGATATCTTAGGGTGGTTTTGATTTGTATTTCTCTAATAATTAGGGACGACGAGCATTTTTTTGTATGTTTATTAACCATTCATCTGTTGTCTTTAGAAAAGGTTCTATTCATTTCTCTTGACAGTGAAATCTAACCCTAACCCAAATCTTTGATTGGAGCAAAATTTTCTCTGCTGAAACTTTTCAAGCTAGAAGAGTGTGGTCATCAACTTTTAACCTCCAAATACAAAATAACTTTCAACCCAGGATCCTGTATCCAGCTAAACTGAGTTTCATTTATGATGGAGAAATTAAATACTTTAATGACATTCACATGTTGAAGAAATTTGCCATAAATAAACCAGCTCTCCAGGATATTCTCAGACCTGTCCTCCATAATGAACCAGCACAATCCGCTACCACCAAAGTAAACTCACTCAGAAACTTTTAATAAAATTCCAACTTCTAGAGTGGTGAAAGGATTAAAAATGTCCACTGGACTTTCGAAAAACTCGATACCCAAAATTCTACCAGGCTAATCAATGCTCTCAATTCATGTGAATGGCTAAAATTATCCTCTAAAGAGGCATAGCTTGGTTGACTGGATACACAACTCAGGCCAGATGTCTTCTGTATACAAGAATCTCATCTTACCTTAAAAGATAAATATGACTCAGGGCAAAGAGACGGTCATCTATAATTCAGGTAAATCACAATCAGAAAAAGCAGGTGTTGCAATTTTATTTGCAGATACAATGGGCTTTAAACCAACAAAAGTAAGGAAAGGTAAGCATGATCACTTCATATTTGTTAAGGGTAACACTCAACATAATGAGATTTCAATTATTAACATGTATGCACCAAACCAGAATGTGCCTCAATTTATAAGAAAATCTAACTGAAATGAGGAACTTGATTTCCTCCAGCACCATAATAGTCAGAGATTTTAACACCCCTTTAGCAGTGTTAGATAGATCCTCCATTAAGAAACTAAGCAAAAAATTTTAGACTTAAACTTAACCATTCAACAATTAGATTTAAAAGACGTGTACAGAACATTTCATCCTAACAAAACTGACATTTTTGTAACATTTCCTAACATTCTTCTCATCAGCCCAAGAAACATCCTCCAAAACTGATCACATCTCAGGTCACAAGTCTAACCTCAGCAAATTTAAAAGAATAAAAATTATTCCTTGCATCTTCTCAGACCATCATGGAATAAAAGTTGAACTCAGGAATCTGCATACTCATACAAAAACATGGAAACTAAATAACCTTATGCTGAATGATAGCTGGGTCATAGACAAGATTAAGAAGGAAATTACCAAATTTTTGGAAAAAAACAGTAATGAAGACACGAATTACCAGAATCTCTGGCATACCACAAACGCAGTCCTAAGAGAAAAATTTATAGCATTACAAGCCTTCCTGAAGACAACGGAAAGAGAGGACATTAACAACTTAATGGGACATCTCAAGCAACTGGAAAAGGAAGAACATACCAATCCCGAACCCAGCAGAAGAAAAGAAATAACCAAAATTAGAGCAGAATTAAATGAAATTGAAAACAAAAGGATTATACAACAGATCAATAAATCAAGAAGTTGGTTTTTTGAAAAGGTCAATAAAATAGATAAACCTTTGGCTAACCTAACCAGATATAAAAGAGTAAAATTTCTATTTTCATCAATCAGGAATGACAAAGATGAAATAACAAAAGACTCCTCAGAAATTAAAAAAATCAGCTCGGTGCCTATAGCTCAAGCAGCTAAGGGGCCAGCCACATACACTAGAGCTGGTGGGTTCGAATCCAACCTGGCCCTGCCAAACATCAATGACAACAACAACCGAAAAATAGCTGCCCTGTATCCCAGCTACTTGGGAGACTGAGGCAAGAAAATTGTTTAAGCCCAGGAGTTGGAGGTTGCTGGGAGCTGTGATGCCATGACACTATACCCAGGGCAGTAGCTTGAGGCTCTGTCTCAAAAAAAAAAAAAAAAAGAAAATCCTCAATGAATATTACAAGAAACTCTATTCTCAGAAATACGAAAATCTGAAGGAAATAGACAAGCACGTCACCTTCCTAGACTTAGCCAGAATGAACTGAAAATGTTGAAAAGGCCTATATCAACCTCTGAAATAGCATCAACTCTCCAAATTCTCCCCAAAAAGAAAAGTCCAGGACCAGATGGCTTCACATCAGAATTCTACCAAACATTTAAAGAGGAACTATTACCTATATTACTCAACCTTTTCCAAAATATAGAAAAAGAAGGACTATTACCCAACACATTCTATGAAGCAAACATCACCTTGATCCCCAAACCAGGAAAAACCCAACAAGAAAAGAAAATTATAGACCAATATCACTAATGAATATTGATGCAAAAATATTCAATAAGATCCTAGCAAACAGAATCCAGCAACACATCAAACAAATTATACACCATGACCAAGTGGGTTTTATCCCAGTGTCTCAAGGCTGGTTCAATATACGTAAATCTATAAATATAATTCATCACATAAACAAAATAGAAAACAAAGACCATATGATTCTCTCTATTGATGCAGCATCCTTTCATGATCAGAACACTTAAGAAAATTGGTATAGAAGGGAGACATTTGTTAAACTGATAGAGGCCATCTACAGCAAACCCATATTCAATATTGTCTTGAATGGAGTTAAATTGAAATCATTTCCACTGAGATCAGGAACCAGGCAAGGTTGCCCATTGTCTCCACTGCTTTTTAAACGTTATAATGGAAGTCTTAGCCATCACAATCAGGCAAGAAATGGTGGTCAAAACTATCCATATAGGGTCAGAGGAGATCAAACTTTCACTCTTCACAGATAATACGATTGCATATCTGGAAAACCCTGGGATTCAAATACAAAAATCTAAGAAGTGATCAAGGAATACTGCAACGTCTCAGGTTACAAAATCAATACTCACAAATCTATAGCCTTTATATATACCTACAATAGTAAAGCTGAAAAAATAGTCAAGGACTCTTTTACTTTTACAGTAGTGCCAAAGAAGATGAAATATTCGGTAATTTACCTAACTAAGAACATGAAAGATCTCCATAAAGAGAACTATGAAACTCTAATAAAAGAAGTAGCTGAAGATGTTAACAAATGGAAAAACATACCATGCTCATGGCTGGGAAGAAGCAACATTGTTAATATGTCCATACTACCCAAAGCAATATATAATTTTAGTGCAATCCCTATTAAAGCACCACTTTCATACTTTAAAGACCTCAAAAAAATAATAATTCAATTTATATGGAATCAGAAAAAAAAATCTCAAATAGCCAAGACATTACTCAGAAATAAAAACAAAGCAGGAGGAATCACACTATCAGACCTCAGATTATACTATAAATTGATAGTGATCAAAACAGCATGGTACTGGCCCAAAAACAGGGAGGTAGATTTATGGAACAGAATATAGAACCAAGAGATGAGCCCAGCTACTTACTGTCATTTGATCTTCAATAAGCAACTAAAAGCATTCAGTGGGGAAAAGACTCCCTATTTAACAAATGGTGCTGGGTGAACTGGCTGGCAACCTGTAGAAGACTGAAATTGGACCCACACTTTTCACCATTAACTAATATAGACTCTCATTGGATTGAAGATTTAAACTTAAGACATGAAACTATAAAAATACTAGAAGAAAGTGCAGGGAGAACACTTGAAGAAATTGGCTTGGGAGAAAATTTTATGAAGAGGACCCCCAGGCAATTGAAGCAACACCAAAAATACATTACTGGGTTCTGATCAAACTAAAAAGCTTCTGCAAAGCCAAGAACACAGTAAGTAAATAAAGCAGACAGCCCTCAGAATGGGAGAAGATATATGCAGGTTATGTCTCTGACAAAAGTTTAATAACCAGAATCCACAGAGAACTCAAATGTATTAGCAAGAAAAGAACAAGTGATCCCATCTCAGTGTGAGCATTGGACTTGAATAGAAACTTCTCTGAAGAAGACAGGAGCATGGCCTACAGACACATGAAAAAATGCTCATCCTTAATCATCAGAGAAATGCAAATCAAAACTACTTTGAGACATCATCTAACTACAGTAAGATTAGCCCACATCACAAAGTCCCAAAACCATAGATGTTGGCATGGATGTGGAGAAAAGGGAACTCTTCTGGGCGGTGCCTGTGGCTCAAGGAGTAGGGCGATAGCCCCATATACCAGGGGCGGCAGGTTCAAGCCTGGCCCTGGGCAAAACTGCAAAATAAATAAATAAATTAATTAATTAATTAATTAATAGAAAAGAGAACACCTCAGCACTGCTGGTGGGAATGCAAACTAATACATTCCTTTTGGAAAAATGTTTGGAGATCACTTAGGGATCTGAAAATGGACCAGCTATTTGATCCTTCAATTCCTCTATTAGGTATATATCCAGAGGACCAAAAATCACTTTATAACAAAGATATTTGCACCAAAATGTTTATTGAAGCCCATTTCATAATTGCTAAGTCATGGAAGAAGCCCAAGTGCCCATCAACCCATGAATGGATTAATAAATTGTGGTATATGTACACTATGGAATATTATGCAGCCTTAAAAAAGATGGAGACTTTACCTCTTTCATGTTTACATGGATGGAGCTGAAACATATTCATCTTAGCAAAGTATCTCAAGAATGGAAGAAAAAATATCCAATGTACTCAGTCCTACTATGAAACTGATTTACAAGCACCCACACTTCCATATGCTGTAACCCAACTATAGCCCAAGATGAAGGGGAAAGAGAAGAGGGAGGGGAGTGGGGAGGACAAGTGGAGGGAGAGTAATTTGTGGGAACACACCTATGTTGCATTTCACAAGATACATGTTAAATCTACTAAGGGTAGAATATAAATATCTTAACACAATAACTAAGAAAATATGGTGAAGGCTATGTTAACCAGTTTCGTGAAAGTATTTCAAACTATAGATAAAACCAGTAGATTGTACCCCATAAATGCATTAATGTACGCAGCTATGATTTAATAAATAATATATATTTTATTTTTTTGTTTATGGATTTGTTTTATCATGCTGTCATAAATTGAGCAAGTTATGTTTATTATGTAACTGCTAATATATTTGACATTTAAAAAATATATATAAAAATACTGTTTTGTGTAATTAGAGCTTCAACATTTTTTTCTGATTATAACTATATTTGTGATAATATAATTATTGCTTAATTCTCTAGTTAGGTATAAAGTGCTCTGGTGGCTGCAAATCTCCAATGCTGACACAGTAGTCCAGTTGTTCTTTTGTACTTATAAGAAACTCAAGATTACATCCTGGTGACAAGTTATCCAACCTATACATTACTTAGAAATTATTCATGTCAGGAGTAGAAACTAATTTAACTATTCACTGACTGCATTTATGCCAAGTACCCTCTTAATTTAGTATTCTCAGTAAAGAGAAAAAAATGTACAGATAATTTTAACTTAAATATGAGAAACATTTGTAGTATTTTATATTTTATTTCACGTCTTTTAGTTTTTAAAAATCTATTTATACTGTACTCTGTTTGTAGGATATGTGAACATCCTCTACAGTGCATTAAAAAATACCTAAGAGCAAAATAGTTTTAAAATGAAGATTTCTTTGGATCCTATGCACATGGAGCACAAAAGAAAAAAAAAATTAAAGAAAAAGAAACTATGTTATTGACATATATTTAAGCTAAAGATTGTTGATAAAATTTTTCTTATATTTTTGTGCATTTATTCATTCTGCCAATATTTATTTTAGACCTACTGTGTGCCAGATTGTTGCAGGAGCTGCACATAAGTAATAAACAGAATAGAAAGAAGAAATAGCTTTCCTTATGAAGCTTTAATTTTAGTTGCACACGTGATCAATAAAATACATAGATAATACAATACATTAGAATGCAGTAGGTGTTATTTTCCATCCTTCTTTGTAAAAGACAGTCTTCTGATAAAAAGAAAAAGTCAAATTAAACAGCTGTGGCTATTGCTCTAGTAAAACTGAAATTTGTTTTACTTCTACTAAACATTTGCATGAGCACATGGTCCGGCCGGGCTATTGCTACTTAGCTTCCAGATGACTCTATGCCTTCCTGTCTTCACTCATTGAACTGGGCTCCCTACACTGTAAATGTGCCCTGTTCTCACTGACAGTTGGAAATGTCCTTCATCCACCTATTCACTAGGAGATCTTTCCAATCATATTAAAATAGATTGTTGGCTCTAATTGAATTTACAATCATTCTCCAGCATGCAGGCTCTCATCCTGTGGTTATTTATTGTTGTGAAATGGATATTTGAACTTACTGTCCATGTCTATATGTTTCCATATTCCAGTATTCTCATTTATCTTTAAGTCTCCTCTGTTATGTTCAAGTCCTGCTTTTATTTCCTATGCATACTTCACTACAATTAGAACACTATAATTTCATTCTTATATGATTATGAGGAGGTTAAAAAAATGAATATATCTATTTAGTCATAATTATTATATGAGGTTTGTTTGTTTGTTTGTTTTTTAGACAGAGTCTTAAGCTATTGCTTTGGGTAGAGTGCTGTGGCGTCTTAGCTCACAACAACCTCCACCTCTTGGGCTCAAGAGATCCTCTTGCCTTAGTTTTTTCTACCTTTTTTTTTAGTAGAGATGAGGTCTTGCTTTTGCTCAGGTTGGTCTCGAACTAGTGAGCTCAAACAATCCACCCGCCTTAGCCTCCCAGACTGTTAGGATTACAGGCGTGAGCCACTGAGCCCAGCCTCATATGGCGTTTTGTATTGTTTTGTTCTGTTTTATTTTGGGTGGCATATCTTACATTTAAGTATTCTTTATTTTTCATTAACAATCTCTCTCATACACATCTGTTAGGTCTTTCAGAAGAACTATAGAAACAAAGATAAAATTTTGAAAATTAATATATAGCTTACATACTCAGTTTGCCCCTTAGGAATGTTAGAACTATATGTCTTTGATTTGAGACAGTTGATTTAAAATACTGGTTTTATTTTCAGAAGAAATATCAGACTCTTCTGTTCTGGTGGTTAGTTTGGAAAGTCAGATCATCATTCTTATAAAATGAGATTAATAAATGTACATTAGATTCAGTGACTCGGTATGAGACACTATTGCTATCCCATATAAACTAACAAAGAATAAAATGAATAAAATAGTTTAAGAGTATGTGTCTACTTTTTGAGACACAAAAAGATTTTGAGACAATATAAAGAATTGAATTTGTGAAAATACATATCAAACATCAGTACTCATTATAGGTGAGAGATATTTTCCATATTCTCATATTACTTGTCAATTGATATTCACTTGACGTTATATCTACATAGCACATGTAAGAATCAAATAATTATGATAAATAGAATGAATTAAATTTTTAATCACTACATATTTATTTACATTTTACCAGTTTGTATGTGAATATAAATGAATGCATTTGGTGTTATAGAAAAATGTATTTTAATATAGTAATGTAATAAATATAATATAATATATTATATATAATATAATAATTATACTAAATTAATTACATTAATGAATATAATTATATATCACTATATAATGTATTAAATTGTATTAATAATTATATTTTAATGTTACATTAAAAAGTATTTTAACATAATATATAATATATACATAATATATTATATATAATATAATATGTACATAATATATTATATATAATGTAATAATTAAAATATATACAAAGGGCATTGTATATTATAGGATATATTGCTACTGAAAGTTTTTGATAGGTGAAATAGACTCTGAAAATTGCATGGTTTTATTATTTCAGTGGCTGTAATATTTGCTCTTATGTATCAACTTTGTTAGGCTATATATATAACAGATATTGATATAAACCACATTTATTTTATACATTAAAGTACCATCAACAATCAGTTGACTTCAAGTAAAGGGGATTACCCTCAATAATGTGGGTGGGTCTCCTTAAATCTGTTAAAGGCCTTAAGAGCAAGAATTGAAGTTTCCTGAAAAAGAACTATGTCCACATTGCTCAAGATAGGTATTAATTCCTGACTCAATTTCTTATCTACTAGCCTGTTCTACAACTTTCATACTAACTAGCTCCTCCAATGGTATAAGCTGATTGCTTAAAATAAATTTCTGTGTTTTTCTCTCTTTCAATATTTTAGTGGTTCTCTTTTTCTGAAGAACCATAACTAATTTTGTGGATATTAGAATTGAAATCACAAACAAATGATGTCAGAAAATTATTCTATTAACAGAGATAACCCAGACTATTTAACAAATTTCCAAACTAAGTTAAATAAGCTTAGAGATTTTTAAATTATAAGTTTAAATTATAAATATTTATGAAGATCCTCTGTAATTATTCAAACAAATTCATTTTTGTGAATTATTTAGGGATTTTTTTCCATAACAACATATTAGTTGAAGCTATTTATTATTAACACTGCAGAAGTTAATATATTTATTTCACCAATTCTATCAGTGTAGAAATGAGAAGAAAGAAGATCAGAAGAACAAATGGTCTGGCTTACATTTTCTGCATAATTTCTGACTTTCTGCATAATTGTAGCATCAACCTAAAATGGACCATATGTGATAAGGGAAAAGCTCAAAGCCCCACCTCATTGTCAGTTTGTGACTTTTAAAAAAGACTATCCAGCATGGAGCCCCCAGATTAACACAGGAAGGCTGAGGAGTAATGGTTGCTAAACTAGTAAACGTGTGGAGCTTAGACCCTGATCAGCATGCCCAAGCTACAGCCGGTATGTTGGGCATTAAGAAAGCCAAACTTCACACTCATGAGCCTCCATTAGCTCCGTAAGGATCCAGAAGTTCTCACTATTCCATGGGAGCTTAGTATGTCAACAGCTTTGCTGTTACAGCCTTAGGGGGTGGGAGCAATGTAACTCCATAGTAAAATTATTAAATGATCACCTGCACCAAAGGAAAGATATGAGACACATAGCTATCTGGTTACTGGTAATATCAATTGTGAAAAAAATATGAAGCTACTGACCATAAAGACCAGAGCAAAAGGAGAATAACACAAAAACTTCCACATATAGCAAATAACTCAACTATCTACAACCACTGTATCATGCAACCCTCCTTTCCCCAATAGAGACATATATAAAGATTACAACCTTCAGGAAGAGCATTTGCAGATTAGTATTTATCTGGAAGAGACCTTAAGCTGAAAGAGAAAGAAATATATTAACCTAGTAAGTTAAAATGTATATTCTACCCTTATTCCCTCATGAGAAAGATGAAACTTGCTTAGAAAACAAAGAAGGTCTATTTTCTTTGCATATGTGAGAACTAGTGTATAAAATTTGAATTTTATTAAAAATGTAGTAAAATAATTAATCATTAAAAAAGTTTCTCTAATATTTGCTTGATATGGAAATTAATAATTAAGTTGCACACTCAGAACCCTATGGAAACTAAAGTATGTCAACACATATTTAACATTATATACTACCTTCTATAGTGATAAATGTAAGAGATATTAATAAATACTCTTGTGATGAACTCTGAAAAAATATATATGTGTATGTGTGTATGTATCTATATGTGTGTGTGTATATATATATATATATTTTTTGCATATATATACATATATATTTCTATTTAATGAAACATCCCCCAACTTCAATATGATAAGAATTTGTATGATTTAATAAAAAAGAAAAAAAAAGGATTTGTGTGAACTCATGAGAAATTTAAATTCCATAAACCAGCTTCATGAGGATAATGCTGAGATATTTAATCCTTCAATTGCAAAAATAGTCGACTGTTTAGTCAGAAGATAATTTCAACTGATGGTTTTAGAAGGCAATATTAGACTTTCTTAACCTATGTGCTATTAAAAAAGTTGGTGGTTACATTAAAAGTCAAGTCCTCAAAATTCTACCCATTATTTGCTCTATCATCATTGCAAATGTAAAATGTTATAATTTTGGTTTTCATAGGAAGTCAACGTTTAATAATTACTATTTTCTTGAGGATGAAAAAGATTATTTCAAAATCAAATAAAAACATTGGGTTGATTTGCTATTAAAAAGTTAAGAATGAGAAAATTTGAGTGTTATTATCAATTTACCAGTTTTAAAAAATTTAAATAAAATACAGTGTATAAAATGTATGAAAGTGTATCAACTCTTCTAGAGTGATTACAAGACTCCCCTGTATGCCTGCCTCTTTACCCCCTGGGTACCTTTTAGAGATGCCTGCGTGTTGACAAATCCCTTCAATTTACCTAGAGTAAAGCTGTCAGTTGTGTCATTCAAGGGATAAACCATTTTGTGAAATACACTTCTACAACTGAAGAGGCAATTCACACCACATACTTAATTAACGTAGCCATTTATTCATAAGTACAAACTAAGAATCATCGGAAATTTGATAGCAACTATAAACATGAAATAGATGGAACAAGATGAGCACATCAAACAAATGACCTGGAAGAAACAGACAGACTTCAGACAGTAAAAGAGGACATTAAATATTCAAATTTGTATCCCTTGAGAAATGAAAGGCATGGTGTCTATAAGAATATACTAGCTATTGTGAAAGAACAATCATAGAATGAAAAGAATATTTATAAGTAAAAAAGTGTTAAAAAATCATTTAAAACTTCAAATGGGCCTTCTGTATAATAAAGTATGTGGAACAAATTATGAAGCAGGTAATACGAATATTAAACTTGACAAAATTGTTCAAACTGCAGAGGAGAAAAAGGTAAGCAATAGTAAACATGACAGTAAAGTTAAGACATATGGAGGTAAGATTCTAGATTTACCTAATTAAAGGTCAAGAAGCATAAAGAAATATTGTGCAAGGAAGCTAAGGAAGCTATAAACAAAGAAATAATAGAGAAAAATAAACTAAAAAAATAAAATTTTGTAATAGTCTTCAGAGTTAAGGGGTCAATGTAGTAATAAGAATATATTCTGTATAGTGAAATTATAAAAAAGAAAACAGAGGCTATTTTAAAGGAAAAGAATCAGAATTCAGATCTCTCATAGTAACACTGAATAATATGCACATAGTGTATTGCATTATTTTCTTTAAAGTTGGAAAGAAAATTTAATCTATATACAGAGTTATTGTTCTAACTCTCAAGTTTAAGAGAAAATGTCTATTTTTGGATCTGTAAATTTACCATCCATTAAGTGTGTGTATTTTGTGTGTGTGTGTGCACACGTATGTGTGTATGTGTATATTTGTATTCTAGATATCATGTCTGTATAAAATAATGTATTTTATAAAATGGTAGTAAGTATAATCAAGAAGAAATGAAGATAAATATCTATTGGCCATTGATAACTTCAGATGTTTTATGTATAGCAGCTGTAGTGAAATGGGATCACAATTTTGTCTCTGTAGGTCTACCCATGGTACTTACACAAAAGTTACTTCTATGGTAAGGAACTACATGACTTGATGATTGTGAAAGTATCTGGTTTATCCGGGGCAGTTTCATATGCATGATCTCTTGATATTCCATGGCCAGATGCTCAGCTTGCCCATGAGCATGCCAAGAGCAGGTAGGTATATATGTTAGAGTCCACAGTTCGCTACTAGAGATGACATGGCCTTGCACTAGAACCCTTAGGAGCTATGGCATCTATACTATTTCAAAAGAAAAAGGTAGTCTCTTTTTGCTATCCTAGATAATCTCCAGTATTAGGGAATCTGTCAGGTCCTATGATCCAAATTAAAGGGCTGCCCATCTCCCCCGATGCCAAGTCTTAAGACTCTTTCATATAAAATCTATTGTGGCAATATTATCACATATAAAATATGTCTCCCCCCATCCCCCAGCAAAGTACAACAACCGCTAGGATTTCACTCCTAAAAACTTCAACAACAAATCTTTATGATGCTTAATCTCTCCCATCTTGGAACACACATGGTTTATAATGCACTGTAAATGCTTCTTATTCATTGCTCATAGGTGTGATTACTACGGTATCGCTATAGTGAACTGATATGACTCTTTGTAGGCTCCATAGATAGCTGGATCTCTTGGGACTATATTATGACAAAGAGCAACAACACTAAGGTTCCAGTAACAGCAAAGTATGTCCAATCTGATGGCACATTCAGGAAACTGAGAAATGTTTATTAGATAGGCTTATGGATCAAGTGGGCACACTGTGATGTAAAATTTGTCTATGATTTAATTTATTATTTAATGCCTATATGTCTGTACTCATCTAGGGAACCAAAGTGGTGGTTCTCTATGTTAGAGTTGACTCAGACAATTTACCAAATGCATTTTACAAACATATATATGTGTATATATATATGCCTATACACACACATGTATATATCTTTTTAAAATTTTTCTGTGTTTATGTTTTGAAATACTAAAAAAAAGAAAACAAACAAAAAACCCCTTCTGACCGGAGAAACACTGCCTCTTCCAGCCGCTGTCTGTTGGCTCTGACATTTCAGAAATTTTACAAATAATAGCAGAAGTTCAGTGAAATGGGATCACAGTTGTGTCCTTGTGGATCTACCCATGGAGCTTGATTCACAAGTTCTATAATGAGTAATTTTATAACTTGGTTCTGGTAGTACTATCATAACTATCATTGACTTATGGGTTATGATTTTCTAGATTGTTATCTAGTCAATTCTTAGATAGCAAAGACTTAGCTGGAAGCCTGCCTTTGATATAAGAACAGTCCAAAGCCATACCCCTTCAATCTGACTCATGCACACCAGGAGACAGTATTTCTATTTCTTTATCATTCCAGGGCAAGTGTGCATAGCAACTCCTGGCATGTCTTCTGTGAATTAGTATGACATGTAGGCATTTCATCTCTAGGACCTGGGAGTACAATAAACTTTGTTTCCTGGTATTTGTCCTGTGTCTCTTCTTGGCACCAAGGACTGGTTTCATAGAAGACAATTTTTCCACCGATGGAGTTGGGGTGTGGATGGGATAGGAGGCAGAGCTCAGGTGCTGGTGAGAGTGATGGGCAGCAGCTAAAAGGGAGATGAGACTTCCTTCTCTTGTATGCAACTCACCTTTATGGCCCATTTCCTAAGAGATCACAGACTGAAACCTTTTTGGCACAGGGACCAGTTTCATGGAAGACAATTTTTCCATGAACTGGGGGTAGGGGTTGGGGGTGGGAAGGATGGGACAGGAGGTAGGATCAGGCCATGATTCTATGTGGCTGGTTCTCAACAGGTTGTGCACTAATAACTGATCTGCAGCCTGGGGGGAGCGGGGGAATCACAGCTTTAAAAGACGCAGACAGTCTCATTTCCCATGTATGGTCATCTGAGCCCTTTTGATGAAAGAGTGGGTGAATCAGTAGTGTGTGTGTATAGGATGTAGATGGATGGATGGATAGATAGATAGATACTAAGTTTCTCAATAATATATGTATGTGTAAATGTATACATTCTTAGTTCTGGAATGGTTTGTTTTGCCTTCAGCCTTGAACTTCAGGAAAGTCAATACTGAGATTTTAATAATGCTGGTTCCCCTCACCAATATGCTCCTTATTGCTTTAATAAATGGACTAACCTGTGGGCCCTCTTCTGCAATATAGTTAGTTTGTGGGTTTTCTGGACTTCTATAGCAAATTTATTCTCATATGCCACGTTTCTGATCCTTTTTATTCATTTCTCAATATATTACAAAGGCAGCTCTGCTGTCTCTACTTCATTTAATGAATATTGACACTTTCCCCAAGTATTCAGGAGGTACTTTGTGAGAATATTAAATTCTTTGTCACGAGAGTGCTCCAGTGTAGACAAATTCTCCCTTATCCAGCTTTATATTCTGCATAACCTGTTGGCACCCTGGTGATCTCTTCCAGACTAACTTCACTTATTCCTGTTTGCAGCCCCTTTGATATAAAAAAAATTCTGTCCTGATTTAGGTACATCTCTTTCTGGTTAGTTTACATTTAAGACTTTACATTAAGATTTGATCTGATTGGTTTACAGTTGAAAGAAGACAGTCCCTGGACAAGTTCTAATGGGCCAAAGGGGGAGGCATAAACTCCGATGCATAGGGACTGAGGAAAATTCTCTGGGAAAAAGATAGCCTTGAATTTTTTATCACCTTACTGGCCTAGCAGCCAGGGTTGAGTATATGCCACTATGCAAAGGAAATTTAGACAGGACACCAAGGGTTCCACTACCTGCTTTCTTAATGCTTATTTCCAAAGTTGCCATGCCATGAAAGAGCTTGAGACTAGGAGATGAGCCTAGGACCTGCCTGGTATTTATTTGATTCAGTAAAACAAACAAATGCTGTGATGTAATATTTCCTTGTATTCCTATGATGTATATCTTCCTTTTATATAAGCTAAAACTCAAAAAATGATCAATGCATACCTACAATCTTTCTAATTATGACACACTTATAAAATGTGGAAAGAGAAGTTTTTTTCAAGTACACCTAAATTATCACAGCCATTAGTTAAAGTACTGGCAGAGTCCAATGTATACTTTTTAATTAACTATCATTTGAATAATCATAAAGTAAATATTTTAAGTTATATTGCGGTCTAACATTTGGTAGGTCATCTGAATCTTTTTTTGCCAAGTTATAGGTAACCACATTTTTTTTCATAAATCCCTGTATTAGAACAACATGAATGTGAAAATAATCAACTCCAGCACAGTTGAAAGTCAATGTCCTATACTTTCGCGTAAGTATTAGATAACAGGCTCCATTTTATTCTTTGTGTGTGTATGTGGTGTGTGTGTTTTCTATTTAATATTCTGACATCTTCATAATTCACAGAGATATTTTGCCCCTCCCTGTATCTCGTAGACCCCTCCCTAACAAAAACTGTGTGATAGTAATCATGATTAGAAACCACACTCTTCATTACTCACACCAGGTAGTAGATGGATCTCATTCCCCTACACTCTCCCATGCTGTCAGTCCTTCTCTCTCATTATGCGGGACCCCTCACAGGTCTTAAAGCTTGTGAGAGTGAATGTGCCCTCAACTCATAGGTGGATATTTTCTCTTATACACCCTTGTTTCAGAAATGGATTGGAGCTGAACCACACTCTGTAGAGCACATCAAATATCAAATAGCCAACATTATTTCCCCTCCTAAATGGAGACATTCTGTATCCCTGAGGATCATCTGAATCCATAATAGAGACTGTGCAGCCTTTACGCAGTGCAGATTCTAAAACATTTACAGATTAGAAAGTAAATAAGCATATAGCATATGCTAATTCTTTCCTTATGAATAGTTATTTTCTGTTTTCACTATTTAATGAAGATATGGACTGTGGCCTTTCTGTGAAAGTATAGTAATTAGGAATCAATTATACTTTACAAGGAAACACTGTTTATTCTGCCACTGTGGGGTAATTGGGAAATAATTATATTGTCATCTTTATGTACTTTGGCTACATTGAATCACAGCATTTTAGTGGTGACGCACTGGCACATTACACATACATTTGTTCATATTAGGTCATGGAGTGTGGAGGCAGTGTGAGAAAATGGCTCACTTAGAATGAACTCCAAAGATAATGTGTGGGATCCAGCAACCATGCAAAGATAGTGAAAGCTTCTCAATTAATTTCCATTCCCAAAGCAATTAGTGCCACTTAATAGAATGCAGTGTAATATCAGAAAATGGATCTGATTGCATTGCAGGTTTTCTTGATTTTTTTTTTAATTTGACTGCTAAAAGGAACTAAAAATTCAAATTGAAGGTTTTTGTTGGGGTGGAGGTAAAGGTTTTTCTTTTTAGGAATAAAAATTTCCTTGAAAATACCAATACCTTAAGAATAATGCACCAAAATAAGTAAATATAAACATTAATAAGTTGGCTTCAATTATCTTGTAGAGATTTTATACTGGAGATTTTTAAGAAGGAAGTATTCTCTCCTCATTTATGTAATTGGGAAACAAAACCCTGTGATAGTAGAGAAATATTTCGTTTTAATCTTTCTTTGTCTGGTTTTAATTTATTTCTAGCATGGGTGCTGCTAACCAGGGCTCACAGGGAAAACTAGAAGTGACAAACAATAAGCCATGATCTTAGCTGAAGATTTTGATAAGAATTCCATAAGAATTTCCACAGTAAGGGTACAGAGCTTACCTCTAAAAACAAAGCAAAGAGGTCTAAAAGGCTCTACTTAAACAGGTTTATCAATAGAACCAATACCAGATCCATTATTTAGAAAGTCTGTTTCAACTGTTAGCAAGTTAGGGGGATTTGCCATGCAGACTGTTGTTTTTTTTTCTTCTTCCTCTTTATTTGTTTTTCCTTTTCTCACTTTCTTTTTATCTTTAGAAGAAACATCCGTTATTTTAAGATAAATCTCAGAATCTCATCACAAATTGGTGGTTTTAAAATGTAGCAGCAAAAAATTATTTGCTTATAAATTTACAAGTAGAAGAAAAGCTCATTAAATGATTTTTTCAACTGACAAGAGTAAACCTGTCTTGTGTTGCTGAGAGTGACCCTGATTTGCACCATCCTCGTCCTGAGACATCTGTATACTCTGACTATGGAAGTGTTCTCTGCCTTCCAATTGCACTTTTATCATGGTCAGGGTCAAAAACCACAAGCTTCTCGAAGCACCTGGAGCTCAAATATTTCGTGAAAGTATTGTTCAAATTATAAATGGATCTTATCCTATTTAAGTGTGTACTTTTCTCCAATAAATGGGGAATTATATGTAATAGCAAGAGTTGTAGTCCTTAAAATAAATTGAAAGCATTGTTCTAGAGCTGCCTTCACTAATACCAACCCTATTATCTTCTTTTAGATCAGCCCACCAAATGAGGCGGTACAAACACCCTATAGACATCAAACTGTTCTAAAAGCCTGGTATACCTGATCACTGATTACAAAATTACTTAAGAGGATGAACTTGAGAACAAAAGTAATTAAGTACAGGAGGTTTGTGTTTTAATAAGCAAACTAAATTAAGTAAACAGAGTTATCACTGTGGCAGGAAGAATATAACAAGAATTATCTCAAATGTGACCCTGTAAGCATTACTTAGTAGTCAACTAACTTGCAGCATTTAACAACAGAAAATGAAGACAATGGCACAAATGTCTTTTTCCCTTCCTGAGATGCAGTTTGGTTCTCTTACCTTCATCTGTGTAATTGTGAAGTTAAATTTAACAAATGGTGAAAGAAGTAAAATTATTATAAATACCTTTTGCTGGAAAAAAATTAATAAATAGTAAATATATATTTACTATTTTTTTTCTATAAGGCCAAATACCAATAAAAATATACCACCCTGAGGATCCAGAATACTAATATTAGATTCAAATACCCTTGGAAAGGGAGAAAATAGAAAATCCAGTAATAGTTTTATGATCATATAAGTTTTATAGGTCCTAGACTACCATTTTCTTCAGATGATTTTCAACGTTAACTTTAGAATATAGGCAGATTTTTCTCCCTGAATTATTCCATTTCTATCTGAGTAAAGCAAGTTCCAGTTTCTATTATAGACATTACCAGCAACAATTGAAATATGAAATTGAAATGTGTATAGTCATTGCTATTTGAGTATTTTTGACCTGAAAATGGCAGTTTCATAAGGTTTAATCCAGAATATTACCTACTACCTGTTTTCTGAAAAGGTTTCAGCAAGGCAATTTCACATTTAGTAAAAGTGAGGTACAACTCGGGTGGCACGCTGACGAATTCTCAGCAACATATTACGTCTATGTTATTGTACAACAACCATGATGATCTTTGCCCCCTGATCAACGTATCTCCATTCCTGCTGATAGATTTTAGGTGGTTCTCTGCTGGGTTTTGAACAAATATACAAGATTTTAAAAATGTTTTACAGTGGAGGAGAATGGTAGGACATACATACTGAAAGAATGATCAGAATGATTTTGTGAAGATCAGGAGAGTAAATCTAGCTTTCAGCGGAGCAGAGAGAATCAGGGCACCATCTCTCGTGTCCATTCATATCTAATGGATTAACGACACTGGTCACGTATAAATAAGGATAACATGAAAACAGCCAAACTTTCGGCCTATTGCCAACCATTAATTTGTAACATGTTAGACCTCTTAACAAAGCCTCTTACAAATTTTTTGCATCAAACATTAAATCATGTCTGAGATTGATGCTTGGTTTTTTTTTCTGCTGTATTTTCTTTCGTGGAATTCTGCTGTATTCTCACTGTAATTGATAATTCAATCTTCTTTTAGAAAATGTATCATTAACTGTAAAGAAAATATTATAATATAAGATATTAGGAAATTAAAAAGTATCATTTTACTAGTTAAAAAGTAAATATATAAAGACATAATGTTGTACACAGGATCTCAGAGAAAACTGGTAGAAAAAGCTGGAACTAGAATGCATATTTATGGTTTCCCAAATCAGTTTGTAATCCAGTTAATTACGTCCCAACAGTACACATCTGTTTAGGAAAATATAAATGATTTTCTGAATATTTTCTAGTTATTACTATTGAGTCTGGACTATCATTATAGCAACCTTACTCAATAACTCTTTTAAATCAGATGAATTTAATTAGACCCATGACATTGGATATTCAGATGGGTAGGAGGTGGGGAGGGTTCGGTAGCTCATGCCTATAATCCTAGCAGTCTGGGAGGCCAAGCCTGAAGGATCACTTGAGGTTAGGAATTCAAGACCAGCCTGAGCAAGAGTGAGACCACTGTCTCTACTAAAAATAGAAAAATTAGCCAGGCATTGTGGCACAGATCTGTAGTCCCAGCTACTCAGGAGGCTGAGGCCAGAGGATTGTTTGAACCTAAGAGTCTGAGGTTGCTGTGAGTTATGTTGACACCAGGCACTTTAACTTTAGGTTAGCCTGGGCAACAGACTGAGACTCTGTCTCAAACAAACAAACAACAACAAAAAACAAAATAACTAACTCTAGGTGAGGTTTTTATACTTTTCTTTATCCTGGTATTTCTCACTTAGCCCATTATGATAGTCTTTGTTATATAATACAGATTTCTAAATAATATTTTAATGTATATCTATGTTTATGTGTTTAAATATGCATTTGTATACGTGTAGGTGTTTTGGCTTTATGTCAAGAAGCAAATAATTATTTTGTGTATAAATTTTATCAAACATATTATTCTACAGACCTTTTTAGAAGTGTGGTCAGCTTGGTGGAAATACAATTTCAAGAATGAAAAAAAATTGACTCCTAAAGAAAATATTTTTAGAATGGTAGTAATATATATTTACTTTTCAGATCACTTCCTCTTCACTTGTTGTAATACTATGTACTTGGTGTTTGAATCATTTCTTCTTCACTTCTTCCCTAAGAGAATGATCCCTCCTTAAAAAGTGTGAAACAAACAACCACACAACTCTTGGCATGCAACAGGAAAAATTAATAGGAGATTATTAACCACATATACTCACAACCTAAGTTACGGTGTGAAAGATATAAATACTGTACCACACAAGTCACAAAGGCACGGCATGTTTCAGCAGAGTGAACAAGCAAGGGCTGTGGGAAAGGGTCTTCTTTTCCCCATATTTTAAGAATTTATTCCATGGCAAACACTTTTGTAACCCTACCAACATTAAGAAATAGAACATTATCATTAACCCCTATATGCACTACTATTCCCAATCACAAAATCATCTGTCTTCCAACAAGTACCATGTCCCCTGTATTTTTTATGGTTCTACTATATCCATTTTTTGATATTATATAATGATTACTTATACAATCCATTCTAATTTTCACTTTGCCTTAGTTCTACAAGTGACTACATGGTCAGTGCTTACAATCTGTTAGTTTTCTAAGTCTTCCTAGTTATTTTTGTTATCTGAAAGTCCTTTTTTGGGTAGCACGCATACATTATTTCATTTTTGTGTGGTATAAAGTAAATTGGTGTTGAAACGTCTACTCTGATAAAGTAAATTGGTGTTGAAACATCTACAGCAATTTCTTGATTTTCTTTACATTAAACTATCTTATTGCTTTCCCCCGGAACAGCTAAAGGATATTTTGTTATTCTTTAATATCCACGAATTTCTCTCTTTTTTCAGACTATCTAAGTTGCTATTTGTGTCTCTGCATATTTATTTCAGATACATGATGTGCTCTTCACAATGTAATTTCACATCTTTTTTGTTTTTATTATTTCATTAAAATGTTCTTGAATTATAGTAACAAGAGGTTAGAATACTCCTGGTCTGGCAGACAAATGAAACCATTAAGTTCAAGCTCCGTGAAAAGAAGCTGGTTTAGCTGATAGGAACACTTAGCAGGAAGGGAGCCTTTCTCACCATGTGAGAGCATATCTGGTGGCAACAGCAGAGGAACTGACAATTCCTGTGGGGCTCCAAGATGTTGAGACAAGATAAGAAATTTTAGGCCTTATATTATAATTCATACTTTATTCCATGTTATCAAATAATCTCTTTGGGGATATGTAGCAGCCTGTATCTATGGCTAGGAGGAGTGAGAGTCATAAGAAATACCTGTATACCTCAATAATGGAACGCCTTGGTGGTAAGGGCATGGAGAGGGATTTAGCTCTCCTAACAAGCATGAGAGCTTGAGAGATGAGAGCAGTGGTGAATTGGCAGTCTCTGCACCTGTGCTGTTGAGCGGCACAAGATGAGCCTTGTATTAGGCTGGAGGAGAAGGCAGTCAGGAGCATGCGAATTCTATCACAGACCCATTTACTCTGACTCTGTCTCCTCTCCTACCTGCAGAAGGCCAGCACGGTGTCTCTCTGCTGAAGATTAGCAAGCTCGCTAAAGATTAAGATCTATCTATTTAAGACTGCTTTACTCTCTCAAAGACTATCTCTCTCTCTCCTGCTAAAGTAGATAGCACTCAGGCACCTAAGAGATAATTGTTCCTGAGCAAGGTAGCTTAGCGGTCCCTAATTAAGCCTGGCCGGAGATCTGGCCAGTCCTGGGCCCTGACAAGTGGTGGCAGCAGTGGGCTGTGACAGTGATAACTGATATTTTTAGGAAGGAGGGTTTACCTAGGTGGTGGAATAGACACTTGACCAATAGGGCCACATGGACAGCCAGGAGGTTATCTAAAGTTTGAACTTTGGAGGTGTTCCTTGTATGACCAATAAAGACAACTGAAGAACCTGTGTTGCATCAGTGTAGGAAGAGCTTTATCCTCAAGAAGCATGAGTGTATGACCAGGATAACAGTGACACCCAGTATTTGCCATCTGGTAACTTCATTAGAAAGTTAGGGTAAAGTTTCATCAAGACAGTTTCTTAAGTTTTAAAGGGGCAAGGCCTTCCATAGTGCATTTTGCACCAAGCTTAGAGCTCCTGTGATCCACTTCTCTCCTGTTTCCTTTTGTCAATCATCTGCAATCATTTTCTTAATTCAATTCCTAACCTACTAACAACTAATAATTGAATATTGGTTTTAATCTTATTAAATTATTATTACTAAGAATGCAAGCACATCAAGATATGACTCTTCCCTTAAGTATTCCCACATGTGCCTGCAGTAATCCACTTTGCACAAAGTATAAAACACTTAATTTTAATGTGATTAAATAATCATTTAGAACAATGAAGCCCACCATGAGTTTTTTTTTGGAGCAATTGGTGCTATTGCTATGATAAATTTGGGCAATGCAATAATTAGAAATAAGACATACTTATTTGACCTCCATTTTATATTTAGTATTTCCAGTAAGATGATAGGAGATCCTGAAGTGTAATCAATTTGAGATCTAGTACTGACCAAGTCCAGAAAGGCTTACTAATTGGTGTACTTCAGCAGTTGTTAAAGTTAATTCAAAGCCTATGTTGTAGAGGTACAACAGCAAATTGTCATTTTTTTTTTGTCAGAGCCATGTAAGGCTGGTGAGTTTTCCTTTAAGTAGATGCTCAGGAAAAGTCTCTTAATCTGTAATGCTTAGGATCATAACATTTATATAGTTGAAGATGCAGTGACTACAAATCTATTTGCAGATTAGAAACATCCACAAATAAACTCAAAAAATTCATACTAGTGAAGGAAAACAATATTTTGGTTTTATTTGGTAGAACTCTTGTTATGGATAAGTTTTTCATGCTAGGTATGTTATTTTTCCTAATGGCAGATAATATGGCTGGAAAATAGGTTTTTTGAAAAGAAGTTGATTTCAAGCAAATGGATTACTCATAAATTTAGAAACACCCGATTACACAAATATTTCATTTTATGCCCACATGTTATTATGGACCTTAATTAAGATTACCCTATAATAACAAATCAAAGAAAACACAGATATTCTAGACTCACTCCATTTAAGTAGTACCTTTATGTGTTCTTTGAAGGCACAGCAGATCCATCATCATAAATTTATAAACACTTTGTATAACATTGAGTTTTTTATGAGTATATTATTGACTTTAACATTTATGAAATTGTATCCATTTTAAAGCCATATATTCAAATGCATTGATTTTTCTCAACCCAGTGCCATTACTAGAACAGCATTCCACTTAAAAATTGTAGGCTGTAGCAGTTGTCTACTGGCAGTTTCTATTGATCAAGCATAGAAATTTGGATTCATTGTACAGCGAAATACTACAAGCTTCAGGTTTTTTTTTTTTATTGGTTTACATTTCTAAATATTTACAGTGTTTTGCCTATCTTTGAGCATTATTTTTAAGGCAGTCAGCATTTGTAGGAAAAAATAGCATATGAAGGCACTTTCCTATATACAATGTATAAATTCAAACCTTTTGTTCAAGAAAAATGAGCATTATAAACCAAAGACAAAATTTCAGTGGGGATAATCCTCATCAAATTGGACAAAACTTGTATTTGAATTAGCTATATTTTCCTGTCATTTCACCTACTTATCTATCTACCTATCTAGTGTATATATAGCCAACAGAAACCAATTGAATTATTAAAGAGCATAAATAAAAACGCTCACATAAGAAGAAAAACAAAACATTTTTAACCTCATTGATAGTCGAAAGAATGTAAATTTAAAAAAAACAATATGAACACATTTGTGTATTAAATTAAAAAATACTTAAATGTTATTAAACCTGCAAAAGTTGCTTTTATAACTTTTTTCTCAATTTTACACCATAAAACATTTCAGACCATTTGTAAAAATGCATTTATTTGAAAAATCAGGTACAATCATGTACCACATAATGACCTTTCAGTGAACAATTATGACAGTGGTCCTAACAAGATTATAGTGGAGCTGAAAATTTTCTATTGCCTAGTATTTACTATATTAAACATTTAAATAATTATTTTAGAATGTACTTCTTCTACTTATTAAAAAAATCATTATCTATAATATAACCTCAGACAGGTCCCTCAGGAGGTACCCAGAAGAAGGCTTTGCTCTTATAGGAGATGACATCTCTGTAAGTGTTACTGCCAAGAAGTGGAGGTGGAAGACAGTGATGTGGATGATTCAGACCCTGTGTAGCCCTAGGCTAATGTATGTGCTAATGTCTTGGTTTCCAGTAAAAAAAAAAAAAAAAAAAAAAAAGTAAAAAGTAAAAAATTTAGAAAATGTTTAAAATAGAGAAAATCTTATAGAATATAGATATAAGAAAGAAAATAGTTTTGTATAACTATACCATGACTTTGTGTTTTAAACTAAGTGTTACAGGGTGGCACCTGTGGCTCAAAGGAGAAGGGCACTGGCCCCATATGCTGGAGGTGGCGGGTTCAAACCCAGCCCCAGCCAAATATTGCAAAACAAACAAAAAAAAATTATAAACTAAGTGTTACTACAAAAGAGTCAAAAAGTTAAAATTATATTTATTTTTCTTTAATACTTTTGAACTTTTATTTTTTATTTCTTTTAAATATAAACATTTATAAATTGAAAAAGTGATAGCAAGCTAAAGTTAACTTATTATACTGAAGACAGAAAAATATTTTCTATAAATTTAATGTAGTCTATGTATATAGTATTTATAAAGTCTACAGTAGTGTACAATAATGTCCTAGGCCTTTACATTCATTCATCCGCTCACTCAATGACTCATTCAGAACAACTTCCAGTCCTGCAAGCTCCTTTCATGGTGTCATATACGGGTGTACCATATTTTTACTGTCTTTCCTATGTTTAGATATATTTAGTTACCCCAATACTGACCATTATGTTACCGTTACCTACAGTATTCAGTACAGTAATACGTTGTACAGGTCAGTAGCCAGGAGCAATAGACTATACCATATAGCCCTGATGTGTAGTAGCGTATACACCTGGGTTTGTATAAGTACACTCTATGACATTCACACAATGATGAAATTGCCTGAGGATGCATATCTTAGAACATAATTCTGTTTTTTGAGCAAGGTATGACTATAAATTATTTTTGAGAGTAAGACAAAGGAAATATATGGGTAGGAAAAAAACAATAGAAATGTTGGCACACAAATTTGTACCATATACTATCTGTATGAATATATAAAAGGTAATCAAAAAATTGGCTCAAGTCTCCTGGTAACCTTAAAAAAGGAGAAAAAGAAGTTTTGAAAATAAAGTATTCATAATGTCCAAACACAAAATCAAACTGTTGATCAAGATAGTTTTTTCTCGATACAAGCCTGAAAAGAAAAGGTATTTTTCAAGATTTTTCCTGAAATGTATACAAGAGTAGTAATACTATATCCCTATAATAACTATAATTGTAATTCGTGCAAATTCTGGTTTCCATAAAACTGTTTTTTATGTTGTTTTGTTTTGTTTTTTAACAAGTGAACAGTTTATTAAGAATTAAACAAAGGTATGATGTGATACAGTACAAGCAAGACACTCAAGATAGGTATAATAGTACTACTCACACAAAAACTTAAATTTCAACTCAAAAAAAATCACAAGACAAAGGAGAAAGCAATTTCACTGTTATAAAATAAGATATTTCATGCAAAGTATTAACTCTGCCCCCCCAAAGCCCAACCTCCCAACAAACAAAAAACCTTCTGAGAATACTGCTATGTTAACATATTAACCACAGTATAATCATTCATAGGAAAACAGTAATTGAGCAATGGATTAATTTAAATAACAAAGTTCAAACTGTCATAAACTCATAGACCACAATGATTTTACAAAACAAGCAATTCCAGAAATCTTATAAACAGTAAAAAAAGAAGAAATATTTCAATATCATTCTACTTGATCTTATGTATTCAACTTTGATTTGAGGACAGTTAATGACAATCAATGACACAGTGGGGCATGGGGGAAGGAGAGAGCAGACAGAGAAGGAGGGAGGGGGCGAGGGAAAGAAAACCAAAAAAAAGAAAAGAAAATAGTGACTAGCTTTCATATAAATTGGTTCAATTTTGAACAAAGTACATTACTTAAATATTAATTTTTTAATTCAACTTGTCAATATGTTTAGGATATTGCATCCTCATCTGTAAGTGCAACATGTTTGTAA
>CAUYRH010031731.1:0-14607 GCA_963574655.1 Perodicticus potto
GAAGGTGAATTAGAGGGAGGAGTTTTGATCATGACTAGATTTCCAGGAGGGAAAAGTTCCTGTTTTAGTTAGTATGTCCCTCCCCAAACAGGGAGCAGGACTTTCAGGGATGATTAGGGAGGCATGAGAGAACAGCAAGTCATCCCAATTGCAGCTTAGGCTGGGAGAAAAATTTGGTAACTGGCTGTCCAGACACCCCCTGTATAGTTATGGATTTGGGAGATAAAAGACCAGGATTAGAGAGAAGTACAGAAAAAGTTGCTCCAGTGTCCAAAAGAAATTTTCTCTCCTGGCGCTCCGCTATAAGGTAAACCTGGGGCTCTTGAGGGGTGATGACACAAGCTGGAGCCATGAGAATTTGCCCCGGGCACTCTCAGTCCAGTTTGGGCTCCGATGGGGTCCCTGTCCCAGGAGGCCTTCGCCTGAGGGGACAGGCCACAGGAGGGATTCTTTCTTTTCTTTTCTTTTCTTTTCTTTTTTTTTTTTTTTGAGACAGAGCCTCAACCTGTCACCCTGGGTAGAGTACTGTGGCATCACAGCTTACAACAACCTCCAATTCTTGGGCTCAAGCGAGTCTCTTGCCTCCACCTCCCAAGTAGCTGGGACTACAGGTGCCCACCACAATGCCCGGCCATTTTTTGGTTGCAGCCGTCATTGTTATTGGCGGGCCCAGGCTGGATTCGAACCTGCCAGCTCAGGTGTACATGGCTCGTGCCTTAGCCCGTTGAGCCACAGGCGCCGAGCCGGGAGGGATTCTTTCATTCAGCAGACTCATTAAGCTCTTCCTTTGTGCCAGTCACTGTTCTAGGTGCTGAAAGTACCATGAGGAACAAGACATGCAAAGTTTCTGCCTCTGAGGATTTTACATATTAACGAGAGAGATGGAAAATTAACAAATGCAAAAATAAGTAGTTCTAAGTGCTATGAAGAAAACGATAGAAAGAGTGTGCTTGTGAGGGGGAGGATACACCTGTATAGCTTGTTCACTCACTTCAGAGCTACCATCGGGGGTAGTGTCTTCAGCCTTCCATTTCCTGTGTGACTCTTTCCCAATTCTAGTTGGTAAGAGGCAGAGCTGCGGTTCTAACACAAGTCCTTGGCCTCTTTCCAGGCCTATGTGGACCACCTCTGGGTGGATCAATCAATAAGAAGGGCCCTGCGAGCTGGGCGGGTATCAGAGCATCTGTTGAAGGTGGAAAAGGTTCTGGTCCTTGTTAGCCTGTGGGCTCCTGAGGGCAGGCTTGCCGCTGCTTAGTCTGTGTGGCCCCGAAACGGCCAGAACTTCAGAGGGCCTGGCCCCAGTCCCATGCAGTCTCCCTGCGCCCTGTCCTGACATGTCCACCTCCATCGTGGACTTTGTTCTCATGCAACACAGCATTCCCCAGGAGAGTTTCTGGCTGTTTCCACTGGATGGAGCCTTGCAGAGGGAGCTGGGGTCATATCTGAAAGCGTCACTTTCAACAAGAGCACTTGGAAAGAGAGAAGAGTCCGTCGTTTGTCAGCAAAAATGGGTACTGGGTCCTGAAGTGCTTTCTCGTTTGTTATCTCACTGCCTCTCAAAATGGATTTGTGCAGTAGGCAGAAGGGAGTTTATTGGTCAGTTTTACTGAAGAAGACGCCAAAATTCAGAGAGATAAAGTCACTTTTCTAGAATGTCGTGACCAAGATGGCAGGAGCCTGGAAATCTGATTATATGACTTAGGTATCCTTCTTCCCCTCTGCCGCTGTCCCTGTGTTATGTCCTGTGACCTAAAATGCATGTGGAACAGTGCCTTTCAGACTTTGTTGTGCAAACGTCAGCTTGGGCTCTTGCTCAATGGCAAATTCTGATTCTGAAGGCTTCTCGTGGTTCCTGAGATTCTGCATTTCCCACAAGGAAATCAGATTCTGCTGCTCCGGAGACGACACTTGGAGTGTGTCCGTATTTCCATAAGTCAGAGCATCCACTGCACCAAGATCCCTGCACCACTGAGCCCTCCCTGAATCAGCATCCCTGAACGCTGATGCCAAAGACCATCTCCCCTCTCTGAGGACCTCAGGCACATGCTACTTGCATAAAGTGACTGTGAACACGGTCCCCACTGGACTGGACTCAGAGTAACTCTGAATATATGTGTTTGTTTTTTAATCATTGACCGTTAGTACCATGTAGGTAGTATTAATAATGAGATAGGGGCACTGGGTTGAGCAATTGAGCCAAGTCTTAATTCTCCATTTCTTTTCTACTAGGACATTTCATTAACTAAGACACTCTAAGTTTAAAGCAATAATACAGCTGACAAATAGACACTGGGCTTTAAGCCTTTGTATAATCTACATAGCTGGCAAATTTTAAGTCAGTTGCCCCTGACCTTTACTTAGGGAAAAATCTCCTCTCAGAAAATGGAAGATGCAGATATATGTTGAGCATCTTTGCTGTACCAGGCTCTGGTCAGCAGCAGATACAAGATTCGTGGAGGGGAGGGACCCCCTGATATTCATATCTAAATCCCCACTATCTGGAACATGTAGACGTACCCAATAAATTCTCAAATACCAACTGTGCCGGGCCACATGCATATGTTACTACTTAACAAAAAAAAAAAAAAAAAAGGAAAGTATTTTAAACGAATTCTCCGAGAATTTCAGTAGTTGAGTTTCCCTTTTGAAAGTTTAAGATTAGACAGTCTTCTAGGTAAGGAAGTTGGTGATTCCTTTTTACTGGGCAGATGGGCACCCAGACGCTCAGGGAGTTGATTAACCCCACCCTGACATTTCTGCAGTCCTGGCTTTGTCTGCCAGTGGATTTTGGAACACGTCCAATATATACTTAGACATACTTCTCTGGGAGCAAAGCCTTTACACTTCAGAAACTCTCTCTCTCTTTCTCTCTCTTAATTTGAGGTTGAATTTTTCTGCCCTAATTAGCTGCATCTTTAAGCTTCAAGAGCTAGTTTTACTGTGGTTATTAAGGAGGCCAATCTCTGATTGCTGGCCTTTTTCAAAAGCATTCCAGTCTGCTAAACAGTGGCCTTTCATGATTTACAAGTTTGGAATCTTTGAGAGTTTTCAACAATTAAGGTGCTAACTTTTCACACTTGCTTGGTCTCCAAACTTCTTAATCACAAAACCTTGAAAGTGGGCCCTGGTGAGGGAAGCTGGGTGCCCCTGCAGGTTGCCTCCTAGACCTGGGAGGGTCCATCCAGGGAGCTTGCCTGGTCCAGCACGCATCACTTCCTAAGAGGATGTTGGCAGAAAGTCACTGCTGCTGCCCTTGAGTAAGAAGCCTGTGCTTAGTGTGAAGTAAGGACCCAGAGCAAGAGCTTCAGATAGGGACTCCAGAGACAGAGAGCAAAACAATCACTGCCTTTAATGCAGCATGTCACTGTTCTCAAAGCCTCGCAAACTTGAAAGCTCACTTGGTTTTTACAACAAGGCTGTGTTGTGCACAGACAAAATGCTATTATTACTGAATGGGATCAGAGAGGTGAAGCAACTTGCCTAAGGACACACAGTCGGCAGTAGAGCTGGTACTTACTAAGGACTTTCTGGTTCCTGGTCAAAAGCTCATTGCAACAGGTATCCCAACCACTTTAGTCTAAAAAAGGACTCCTTGCTTGGCGAAACAATTAAAGAGGTTAGCTTAAGACTTCTCAACTTCTTGACTATGATGAATGAACCACATTCTACTTTCACAAGATATTTATGGATTCTTTGGATATCCTATTCCCTATTGGATATAATGGGATATCTTTTTTTTTTTTTTTGCAGTTTTTTGGCTGGGGCTGGGTTTGAACCTGCCACCTCTGGCATATGGGGCCGGTGCCCTACTCCTTTGAGCCATAGGCGCCACCAGGGATATCTTGATGTACAACACCAGTACAAAGTTAAAAGATTAGTCAGTAAATGTTTAAAGGCACTCTTCTTCTTTTTTTTCTTTTTTTCCAACAGAGAAAACTTATTGCTAGTTAGTATTGAAAAATGAACACATATGTGGCATGTCACAGAAATGTAGAAAATAAAAAGGAATGAATGACTATCTATCAGCAGCAGGATCCACAAACCACATAATAAATGTGCAATGTGGTATATTTTGTCAAGATAGATGATATCTAGAATTAACCGATGTGCAGATAAGGTATGTGAAAGCGCGTATTTCACAAGTGTAGAGTTTAACAGTTTTCTTACTGCAATCATAATGTCTCCAGCACTATAACTTGAATTTGTAACTTCTCAAACCTACCTCCAAAATATCTTCATATATACCCACTTCTCACCACACCCAGTTGGCCTAAGACTCTACCATCTCTTTCTCAAGTGCTATAGTCTATATATGTCTCCTAAAATTCATATGATGAAATTCTAAGCCCCAAGATGATGGAATTAGGAGGTAGTATCTTTGGGGAGATGATGAGGGTGGAGTCCTCATGAAGGAGATTAGTGCCCTTACAGAAGAGGATTTTTCCACCACGTGGGGACACAGTAAGAAGTCACCATCCATGGACCAGAAAATAGTCCCTACCACACACTGAATCTTCCAGTGCCTTGGTCTTGGACTTCCCAACCTCTAGAACAGTGAGAAACAGATTTCTGTGGTTTCTAAGCCACCCAGTCAAGGGTATTTTGTTATAGCAGCCTGAACGGGCTGACACACAGGCAACTGGGCAGCCTCCGACAGAGTCCACCTGCTTTCTCTCTTACTCCAGACAACCACACAGCAGCCAGAGTGATCTTTTATGTTCTGCCCTTGCTTAAAACCTGACAGAGGCTTCCCATCACCTTTGAAAGAAAACCTACTCAACCGAGTTTCTTCCCACCTTGCCGTCATCCCCTTCCCCCTCCTGACTCCTGCCTCACTGCGCTCTGGCCACTGGCCTATTGGCTGCTGCTGGGGCACACTCATCTCATTCCTGCCCAGAAGCTGTGCTGGTGTTGTGTTATCTGTCCCTAGATCTTTGCAGACCTGGGTCCCCCTGATTCTTCAGATCTGTGGCCTTCCCTGACTAATCTTGCCGAGTTGTGCCCTCGTCTTATTTCTTCCCGGATGCTCTTATCAGAATGTCCTGTCTTTTCCTTCTATCCAGAACAGATCCCCACTTGAAAACACATTCCTCATTGTCTGTTTTGTTCCCACAAGAACTTAAGCTCTGAGAAAGCAAGAAAATGGTTTATTTTATTTACTTTTATTCACTTTTTCACCAGTGCCTGAAACTGAGTCTGGTGTGAGTAGGCTGTTCAAGAACTAGCCGTGGCTCAGTGAAACACAGATAAACGTAGAAGCAAAGCCAAGACACACCGATGGAGCATCTGTGCAGGGAGGTCTCTCTCCCCCTTCTTCCCTTTAATCCTCCAGCAGGGCTGGGTAGGGTTAGCTCACTGGGCACAGAGGAGCAAACTGTCCTCTGGTGTGCAGGGATTTGCAGTTCTTTTTTGAGACACAGCTTCAAGCTGTCATCCTGGATAGAGTGCCGTGGCATCCTAGCTCACGGCAACCTCCAATTCCTGGGCTCAAGGGAGTCTCCTGCCTCTGCCTCCCACATAGCTGGGACTACAGGCGCCCGCCACAATGCCCGGCCATTTTTTGGTTGCAGCTGTCATTGTTGTTTGGCGGGCCCGGGCTGGATTCGGACCCGCCATCTCAGGTTTACATGGCTGGCTCCTTAGCCCATTGAGCCACAGGTGCCGAGCCGGGATTTGCAGTTCTTAACAGACTCATAGGATGGCACGTTGGGTTGAGTGACACCCCAAAGTTGTGGCCCTTCCACTGCTCTGTGGAGCAGCATTTATGCAAGTAGTGGCCAGGTTTCTGGCATCTCTGTCTCCTCGTAGTGTGGGCCACTTAGAACTCATTAACAGAGGGAATATGTGCAAAGGGGAATGTAGCTTTAATGAACCACTTCAATAAGTGCTGCCCTCCCTGTTGACAGCTCAGCTCCAACCAAAATCCTTCTCTCATTACTGAATGGTAAGAGCACCAAAGGTGGCTCTGGGTAAAGGTGTAGGTGGGTTCCCAGCTTTATGGCTGTGTCACCAGCTGGAAAACCCCATGGTGAAAATTCATTCTTACTACTATATGCTGATGTGTTCCCCTCGAAAAATATGTTGAAACCTCCAGTACCTCAGAACACGGTGCTTAAAAGACCACTCTGGCTGATTATGAACAAGATGGATTTGGAGGTGGGAGGGCAGGACGTTGGCAAAAGTAACTTGAAAGAATGTAATGGCAGGGAAGTTGGAGATAAGAAATTCCAGAGATAAGAAAGATCAAAATAATAGGACTTAGTGACTGACTGGGTGGGAAAGGTGGAGAGAAGGAAGTAAAGGAAGGTACTGGAGATAAGCTTGACGTGTAGGGCTTTCAAATTTAAGCAGATGAGGATGTTCACTGAGACAGGAAACCTCCCGGGAAGACCAGGCTCAAAGAGTTCAGCGTTGAGTTCTGTGCCAGATGTAGTGAGTTTGAGGAGCTTCGTGGGTACCCCAGTGGGGACACCACGTAAGTGACAGAAGGCAGTGGCCTTGTAATTAGAGAATCACTGTCTCTGGGTGGTATCTGGAGTCCAGAGATGGAAAGAGATGACCTAGTAGGAAGATGAGCTGAGACGCACGGATCAAGTCTGAGGGAACTCAGCATCTAAGAACAAAGTCTGGGGAGACCACAGAAGAATGCACATCATAGGTGCTCATTAAAAATGTGTTAATATGAACACAGCTGCATTACTAAATTAAAGAATGCTCGGAGATTAACGATGCTGAAAGCTGCGAAAATGTCGGGTAAAACAAGACTGAAAATTTGTTTTAGATTAATGCTTTGGATGTTGGAGGCACGCTGGAGGTGGGGACTGAAGTGGTGTAAGTTGACAAGGGCGGAGGAAGGGAGGATAGTATCAAACGTGGGAACTTCTACATAGAGTTCTGGGATTTGGCCAAATAATGGTGAAGCTCTTCTGCGAGCTGGCATTAAGGAGTTTGCTCCTGTAGGAGACTGTGCTCATTCTTTGAGATTCTCCCTCCTCTCAACATGGAAATACAGCTCAGTAACGACTCTTGTTTGAGCACACTGGATATAGGGGTCTTCAGATAAATGGATTCTTTCTTCTTTGTTTTTCTGGTCTCTGACGTTTTCGTTTATTTCACATGGATTATCTGGGATGCCTAGACAAGTCAGGTCGTGCAAGGGTAGAATTTATCCCGACATTTTTATTTCTAGGCGTGTTCATTTTCTAGGACTGCTGTAACAAAATATCAACAACTGGGTTGTTTACAACTACAGAAATTTATTGCCTCAGAGTTCTGAAGGCTAGAAGTCAAACTTCAAGGTCTTCATTCTCTCCAAACGAGGGTTTTTCCTTGCTTCTTCCAGCTTTTGGCAGCCCCAGCCCTTGCTGGTTTACGGCAGCATAACTCCAATCTCTGCTTCTGTCTTCCCATGGCTGTTTTGCTGTATGTCTTGCCCCCATTTTCCTCTTCTTATACAAGTCATACTGGAGAGGGGAACCCTCTATCCTCCAGGATGATCTTGTGTTAACCAATATCTTAGCTGATGGAATGGTGTGTATTAATTAGACTGAGACTGAATTATCTCAAAGGCTGGCTGATACAAGAAGGGTGACGTTACCCTGGTTGGGTCAAAAATAACCAATATTTATTCTTGGACCCAGGGATGAGGGGTCCCCCTTCTTTCATCCTATCACCACACAGAAAAACCAACCACCAGGGTCTCTGGCTATGGGTCAGGTGGAAGGAACGCTGGAGAGGTGATGGCAGTAAACACCACTGGACTGACCTCTTTCTCCTCCTTACTTAGGTGAATCCTACTCAGGGTTTGAAGCACAGCACAGGCATGACTTACACAAGGAAATCTCCCCTGAATTCTTCGTAAATCCATCCCCTCGCCACCAATTATATATCGGACCTCTCTGTGATGTGTTATATACCCCAACATAGCTGTGAGCAATCGATTCTGTAATTACCATGATTTCTGTACCCTCCCCTCCCACCCCCACCAACTGTGAGCTCCGGGAGGGGAGGGCCGTGTCTGCCTTTTTCATGGCTGTGTCTTTAGCTACTAGCATAGTGTTTTGTACATCATAGGTGCTCATTAAAAATGTGTTAATATAAGCACGGCTACATTAAAAGAAACAGAAAAGGTGTATTAAATAGACCAATAAAAGTGACATATAAAGTCTATAGTTTTTAGAAGACTATAAAGAAACACTTCGCTTATCATATTCCTATCCTATGATCATCACTAACAACAGTTTTCTAAAGTTTCTTCAACTTCTTTTTCCTTCTGAACATTTAGATTGTCAACGATTGGGTTTATAAAGCATATACAATTTTGTATCCGAAAGTTTTTCCATTGACATTGTAACATTTATACGCTGGTGAAACTATCTCCATATTAATGGTTTATGTAATCTACCTCCAATTGGTGTGTTCTGGGGGTACATTTGCTTATAAAAGACACTGCAGTGAAGATCCTATTGCATAATAACATGTCTGTATTTCAAGTAGTCTTAGAAGTGGAATTACTGGAACAAAGATCATGTTGTACATTAAACTCTTTCTATTTGTGGCACAGCACCAGTTGGGCTATCAGAGCATGAAGCACATGCTGTATTTTAGCCCAGCACATAGACCCAACATCTACCTACAAAGCAAACTAAAACTGTTCTTCAAGAATAATATATGTTTTTAACCTCTGTATGAGAGTAATAATGATGTGTCATAATTCTTTATATTTGGTTACTATCAAATTCATCACCAGATTATGCAAATCTCAGGTTATTCATTTTGAGATTCACTGACACTATTGGAAGATATAGCCATTGGTTATAGCAATGCTAAAAATATAGTTTCTGTGTTCCTTTTTAAAAACTGTTATTCAAACTAATACAACCTTAGGAAGCATGGAGAATCCTCAAAGAACTCCAATTAGACTTCCCATTTGATCCTGCAATCCCATTGCTAGGCATCTAACCAGAGGGGGAAAAAATCATTTTATCATAAGAACATTTGCATTAGACTGTTTATCACAGCTCAGTTTACAATCGCCAAATTGTGAAAACAACCCAAATGCCCACCAACTCAAGAACGGATTAACAAGCTGTGGTATGTGTATACCGTGGAATACTATTCATTCATTAAAAAGATGTACACTTTATATCTTTTGTATTAACCTGGATGGAGGTCAAATGCATTCATCATAGTAAAACATCACAAGAATGGAGAAGCAAGAATCCATACTCAATTTTAATATGAAGGTAGAAGGTGATCTAATATGAAGGTGCAGAGAGAGGGACTTTATCTAACAAATGTAATCAGTGTGACCTATTTCTTTGTCCCCTTAATGAGTCCTAAACAATAAATATCCTTTTCTTCTTCCTCAGCACTTATAAACTCCCTCACCTGCATTTTAGATATTTTCCCCCTTTCTTCTCTTCCATCCAGTGGGATAAAGTGTACACTCCTGCAGGCCATAGGCGTTTGTCTGCATCCTAACTGACAGAGAATTTGGTATAATTTCACAAAAGAGATTAAAGCAGATCTTACCTGTAACACAGATCAGCACTCTGTGGAGCTCTGGCTGAGAGCTTTTGTTTGTTTGTTTTTCCTTTCTTGTTTGTTTTTCCAACAAGGGAGCCCACAGAATTGTCCTCTGGTTCATTCTCATCTCTGAGGAGCAAAGCTGCAGGACTGTAGTCAGATACAGAATAATTAATTTTTCTCAATAAGATTTCCAAGAAATAGCCCCCCCCCATATTGCACAAACATCGCCCATCCACTCATTCTCTCCCTATTTAGTATGTGGGTCTGTGCATTTGCCAGGATCATGCTGGGTGCGGAAGAGAGAGGTGGGAAAGATAAGTCCCTCCCCTCAGGGAGCCTGGAATCTCACGGGAGGTGGATAAGACCTGTAATTAAGAATCACCACAGGGCGGCGCCTATGGCTCAACGGAGTAGAGCGCCAGCCCCATATGCCGGAGGTGGCGGGTTCAAACCCAGCCCCGGCCAAAAACTGCACACACACACACACACACACACACACACAAATCCCTTCTGGTGCGGTCAGAGGGGTGCCCAGAGCCACTGATCCCAGAGCAGGAGGCTCCTGATGGGGGAGGGGCCCGGTGGCTGCAGGATCCCAGTCCCGCACTCCTGTTGGCTGATGTGTGGTCACAGGCATCTCTGAGCTGGGTTGTTTCTGACACAGTGGCACTGCATTCAGAAGCCCCGCTCCAGGTCCTCTGATCAAAATGCCAGAGAGCTGCAGGTGCACAGGCTTTGGGCAGCTCAGCCTTGCCATTCTGTGTGATCTTAGACAATTTCTTGAACTCTTAGAGCCTCAGTTTCCTCTTCTGTAAAATGGGAATAATAACACCTCTCTAGGAACGTGAGTTGCCAGCAGGACGATGCACAGGAGCACTTTGCACAGGGCTTGGCCCCCGAGGCCCTCCCTACAGGACACGGTGGTGATGCTGCTTAGTGTAATTGTGCCACTTGGTACCCCGGGCCGCTTTTCAAAGGCTGCTTGTCTGCGAACACCGCCACAGGGGCGGAGGGGCAACCCGGAAATCCCGCCCTCTGTGAACCGTTGACCTCCCTGGCCACGGAAGCAGACAGGTCATTTAAAAAATGTAATTTTTGCATTGACATTCTTCATGCTAAGTCCAGGGCAGGCATGTCCGTTCTGCTCAGGGAGAGCTCCAGGGCAGTAACCCAGAAAGAACAGGCGGCCCTCACTTCGCCATTCTGCGCCTGGGCTGCTGACAAAAGAATTGTGCAAATGAACCTTTAAATCCGTAAATAGTGCCCCCACAATGCCGCGAAGAATGCAGTGGCGACAAAGGGCAATATTCACAGTTTATCTCAGGGTGATGGATCTGAATGGACGCATGAACACGGGTTTGTTAGAGAAAGAGCCGGCCACAGCCCCCCGCCGGGAACCCAGTGGCCGCAGTCTGCAGTGCAAACAGTCAGTCTAAATCCCGAACAATTAGGGGAAACCAAGCTGCCATTATCTGAACTTCAACTTGTTCTCATGATTGATATGGGAAATGAAAAGTTGTACACGGCTCGGGGAAGGCTCTGCTCGCCCTCACTGCACTAGGGTCTAGGGGAAGGTGCGGAATGTACATCTCATACACAACGCGAGCAGCCTGCGTGCCGCCCAGGTTTGCGCAGGGACAGGGCAGCTCTGAGCATCGCCTTGTCCCCAGCTCCTTTTCTTTATGTGGTACTGGTCTCTGACTGGTCAAATACCCCTCTTGAATCTGATTTCTCTGAAAAAACTCCCTCAATAACATTAGTAAAAGACCAAATTCTCAAACTTTTTTCTTGGATGGGATGGGCCATGTCTGTAAGCAGAAACTGCTCGGCCTTAACCCTGTCAGCTCATCTGCTTGCATCTCAGTTTTGTCAGCTGTAAAGTGGGGGGAGAGCCTAATTCTCATAAAAGTCTGTGACTTGACTGGTTTGGCACCAGCGGGATGATAGGTACCCGACAGATAATAAAGTGGCATATCCATTCACTGAATGTCCCAGCTTGAGCTTTGCCAAGTACTCTGCACTGCCAGGCGCGGAGGGTGGTACAAGTGTACCTACTCCAACTCTAGCATCTGCAGGATACAGACCAGGGCTCATGACCATTTTCAGCTTTCGAGTCAGGAGCTGTGACTCATTGAGCTTTGCAACTCTTGTTCCTAGGCTTAGAGGAGAAGCTGGATCAAGTGCATGTTGAGGGGAAGTGAGCCTTGCTCCAGGGGGAGAGGCATGGCCCATGGGGGATGTAGCCTTCCAAGGGGCTTTGGAAAGATAATGGGATTTGAGAGGCTTCCCCGAAGGGAAAGGGCATAATTCCAAGTTGAAGAGACCACCAGCAGGGTGGGAAGACCTTGCCACATACGACGCTTCAGCTGGTGTGTAGGGTTCCTGGAAGGGAAAGGGAGGAGTTGAGACTGGAGAAATCGGCAGGTCATCAGGAGTCTGGGAAGCTAAAGGGAAGAGTTTGCCTTCTGCCCTATAAGGCAATGGGGAGCAATGAACTGTTCTAGAGAGAGGGTTCGATGTAAGGAGAGACAGGTCAAAGGTGACAATGTTGGGAGACTTTAGTTCCTTCCGCACCAATTCATTAATTAGGGAAACTTTTCTTACTCTCTTCCATCAGAAAGGAATGTCAGAACTTTACATGCTAGCTTACTAGATGCCAGGAAATTATATCATTAATCCATTAATTCATTATATGCACATTCATGGTACTTTCACTGTACGAAGAAGATGATGTGTACCTTTAGGCTTGTAAAACACTTATGTGGGAAATGTTTCTCACTTGTGTTTCACAGTCAGGGAAACTGAGGCCTGGGACAATGAAATGACTGACTTGCCTAAGCCTGGGCTGAGATTTGAACCAGGTTATGTCTGATGACAAAGCCCTTTTCTGTCCTTTATGCTACAGCAGCCTCTGGTGAGGCTGGCCTGGAGGCATGCATCCCGTAGCACAAAAAGACCTGCTCTGGGGCCACCGCGGCTGCAACAGAGATTTCCAAGAACCCTCTTCAAAGCAGCCAGAGGCATTCAGCACTGCCCAGGCATTCAGGCTGGAAGTATTTCCCCTTTGTCTCCACCATCAGAGGTAAGTGACATCTTGAACGCCTCAAGAAGATTAAATAGCTCGGCTCTGTCGGAAAGCTTTAAAAAAAAAAAAGTGAGAGAGAGGGAGAGAGAGGGAGAGAGGGAGAAGAAAGGGGCCAAGTTGGCCATTATGGAGTTGGTCCTTTTTTGTCGGTGAAAGCGCTTTCAAGGAGCACTATTGGAAGAAGTGGCCCAGATAGGAAGACAATGGCCAGAGTCGGGAGCACTCCGAGAGGAGCTGGGCCGGACGCTGGAATGCGGATTACTGTGCTGGGGGCCGCCAAGGAGAAGGGGGACCCTGGTCAGGATGAAAATGAGGAATTACTTTTTCCCTTCCCCTCTGAGCCTCCAGTTCACTGCACAGCAACAATGTGTGGTGGGGGCAGTCAACAGGCCCCTCTTCCAGGCCACATAACCGCACAGGTGGGGCTCCTGGGGGCCAGGGCCACACAGGCCCAGACAAAGACCATTTTAACCCAATACACTTGCCCTGTGTTCCCGGATAGGAACGATGAAAGCCTGGGCTGCTGAATATCTCCCACTGCCCCGACACATGGGACAAATGGATTTCCCTGTGTTTGGGCTATGTAAACTTCATCTTCTCTAAAACAATTTCCTTCCTTCCTTCCTTCCTTTTCTTCCTTCTTTCTCCTTTATGTATTTCCTTTCTTCCTTTTTTCCTTATTTCCTTTTCTTTCTTTTTTCTTTCCTCCTCCTGTCTTTCTGTCTCTCTCTCTGCTTTCAATGAGAGGAAGACCAGGGACCCTGGTGTTTGCAACTTCCTCCACAGAGCTTGTTATCTAGTAGGTGATTAAGATGTGATCTGAGAAGGAGGAAGAGATCAGATCTGCTCCATTCTGAACAACATGATTTGCTTTTTAAACATAACATTGCTCTAATCTACCACTGCGCACTGCCTGGTATCCTCAACATTCATTTAAGAAACATGTACAAAGAGATGAAAGCACTTTGGACGCAAGGAAGGGAAAACTGAACTCAAGTCTGTCAACAATTTGCAGACTTTTCTGCAAGAATTACTTTGCTTCTCGGATTTCTGTTTTTCGCCTACATTTTGAGCCCTCTGCTGCTTGGATAACATCGTAGTTTGAGCAATGTGTTCGCTACCTCTCCATAGCATATGGCAGTAGGTGCTTTGTAAACACGTGTGTGAATGGGCAGTGTCTAATCCTGTCTTTTTTTTTTCTTTTTTTTTTTTTGAAACAGAGTCTTATGGCTCATAGCAACCTCTAACTCTTGGGCTTAAGTGATTCACTTGCCTCGGCCTCCCAAGTAGCTGAGACTGCAGGTGCCCGCCACAATGCCAGCTATATTTTTGTTGCCGTTGTTATTGTTGTTTTTTGCAGTTCGGTCAAAGGCTGGGTTTGAACCTACCACCTTTGGTATATGGGGCCGGCGCCCTACTCACTGAGCCACAGGTGCCACCCACGTTGTTATTGTTGTTTAGCAGGCCCAGGCTGGGTTTGAACCCATCAGCCTGGGTATAGGTGGCCAGTGCCCTAACCACTGAGATACAGGTCCCACCCTAATCCTGTCTACAGGAAAAATCAGGCAACATGTTAAGTACAAAATTGGTTTCGAAACGTAATTGTATTTTTCACATACAAGATGCATTTATTGTTTTTCTACTTTTTTTGTGAAAATCAATAACTTAAATATTCAGTAGTAAGCATTCACAGCACAGAAGTTCCTGTATGAAATTTATCCCAGTGAAAACTCAAAATTATTTTCGTTTACATGGAGTCATCAATAATTTTATTTTTATTTTTTATTTATTTTTTATTTTTTAAATTTTATTAAATCATAATTGTGTACATTAGTGCAATCATGGGGCACAATGTGCAGACTTCATATACAATCTGAAATATTTTCATTTAACTATTACATAGCCTTCATGGCCTTGTTATCACTATATGAAGACATTTATATTCTACATTTAGTAATTTTCTTTTTTTTTCTATTTTTTTTAAAATACAT
>CAUYRH010031733.1:0-17148 GCA_963574655.1 Perodicticus potto
TTGTTCTTTTCTTGCTAATATGTTTGAGTTCTCTGTGGATTCTGGTTATTAAACGTTTGTCAGAGGCATAATCTGCAAATATCTTCTCCCATTCTGAGGGCTGTCTGCTTGCTATACTTATTATGTTCTTGGCTGTACAGACGCTTTTTAGTTTGATCAGGTCCCAGTAGTGTATTTTTGATACTGCTTCAATTGCCTGGGGAGTCCTCCTCATAAAATATTCACCCAAACCAATTCCTTCAAGAGTTTTCCCTGGACTTTCTTCTAGAATTTTTATAGTTTCATGTCTTAAGTTTAAGTCTTTAATCCAGTGAGAGTCTATCTTAGTTAATTGTGAGAGGTGTGGGTCCAGTTTCAGCCTTTTACAGGTCGCAAGCCAGTTCACCCAGCACCATTTCTTAAATAGAGGGTCTTTTCCCCACTGAATGTTTTTAATTGGCTTGTCAAAGATCAAGTAACGGTAAGTAGCTGCATTCATCTCTTGGTTCTCTATTCTGTTCCAAACATCTACCTCTCTGTTGTCATGCCAGTACCATGCTGTTTTGATCACTATTGATTTATAGTACAGTCTCAAGTCTGGTAGTGTGATTCCTCCTGCTTTGTTTTTATTTCTGAGTTATGTCTTGGCTATTTGAGGTTTTTTCTCATTCCATATAAAATGAAGTATTATTTTTTCAAGACCTTTAAAATATGACAATGAAGCTTTAATAGGAATTGCATTAAAATTATATATTGCTTTGGGTAGTATAGACATTTTAACAATATTGATTCTTTCCAGCCATGAGCATAGTATGTTTTTCCATTTGTTAACATTTTCAGCTATTTCTTTTCTTAAAGTTTCATAGTTCTCTTTATAGAGATCTTTCACATCCTTTGTTAGGTAAACTCCCATATATTTCATCTTCTTTGGTACTTCTGTGAAAGGAATAGTCCTTGACTGTTTTTTAAGCTTGGCTATTGTTGGTATATATAAAGGTTACAGATTTATGGGTGTTGACTTTGTAGCCTGAGACATTGCCATATTCCTTGATCACTTCTAAAAGTTTGTAGTAGAATCCCTGGTGTTTTTCAGATATACAATCATATCGTCTGTGAAGAGTGAAAGTTTGATCTCTTCTGACCCTATGTGGATACCCTTGATCGCCTTTTCTTCCCTGATTGCAATGGCTAACACTTCCATTACAATGTTGAAGAGCAGGGGAGATAATGGGAAACCTTGCATGGTTCCTGATCTAAGTGTAAATGACTTCAATTTAACTCCATTCAATACTATATTGGCTGTGGATTTGTTGTAGATGGCCTCTATTAGTTTAAGAAATATCCCTTCTATACCAATTTTTTTAAGTGTTCTAATCATGAAGGATGCTGGATATTGTCAAAAGCTTTTTCTTCATCAATTGAGAGAATCATATGGTCTTTATTTTGTAATTTGTTTATGTGCTGAATTACATTTATAGATTTATGTATATTGAACCAGCCTTGAGACCCTGGGATAAAGCCCACTTGGTCATTGTGTATGATTTGTTTGATGTGTTGCTGGATTCAGTTTGCTAGGATCTTGCTGAATATTTTTGCATCAATATTCATTAGTGATATTGGTTTATAATTTTCTTCTCTTGTTGTGTCTTTCCCTGGTTTAGAGATCAAGGTGATGTTTGCTTCATAGAATGTGTTGGGTAGTATTCCTTCTTTTTCTATATTTGGAAGAGGTTTAGTAATATAGGTACTAGTTCTTCTTTAAAGGTTTGGTAGAATTCTGAAGTGAAGACATCTGGTCCCAGGCTTTTCTTTTTAGGGAGATTTTGTATTGTTGATGCTATTTCAGAACTTGATATAGGCCTGTTCAACATTTCCACTTGGTTCTGGCTAAGTTTTGGTAGGTGGCGTGCTCCCAAGTATTGGTCAATTTCCTTCAGATTTTCATATTTCTGATAGTAAAGTTTCTTGTAGTATTCATTAAGGATTTTATGAATTTCTGAGGGGTCTGTTGTTATTTCATCTTTACCATTTCTGATTGATGAAATTAGAGATTTTACTCTTTTTTTCCTGGTTAAGTTAGCCAAAGGTTTATCTACTTTATTGACCTTTTCAAAAAACCAACTTTTTGATTAATTGATCTGTTGTATAATTCTTTTGTTTTCAATTTCACTTAATTCTGCTCTAATTTTGGTTATTTCTTTTCTTCTGCTGGGTTTGGAATTGGAATGTTCTTCCCTTTCCAGTTGTTTAAGATGTCCCATTAAGTTGTTAACTTCCTCTCTTTCTGTTTTCTTGAGGAATGCATGTAGTGCTATAAATTTCCCTCTAAGGACTGCCTTTGCAGTATCCCATAGGTTCTGATAATTTGTGTCTTCATTGTCATTTTGTTCCAGAAATTTAGAAATTTCCTGCTTAATCTCATCAATGACCCATGTATCCTTCAAAGAGGTTGTTAAGCTTCCATGTTTTTGTTTGAGTATGCAGATTCTTGTTGTTATTGAGTTCAACTTTTATTCCATGATGGTCTGAGAAGTTGCAAAGAATAATTTCTATTCTTTTAAATTTCCTGAGGTTAGACTTGTGACCTAAGATGTGATCAATTTTGGAGTATGATTCGTGGGCTGATGGGAAGAATGTGTATTCGGTTTTGCTGGGATGAAATCCAAATGTTGTTAAATGTTTAATGTCTGTTAAATCCAAATGTTGGATGGTTAAGTTTAAATCCAGAATTTCTTTGCTTAGCTTCTTTTTGGAGGATCTGTCCAACACTGTTAAAGGAGTGTTAAAGTCTCTGACTACTATGGTGCTGGAGGCGATCAAGTTGCTCATGTCTGTTAGAGTTTCCCTTATAAATTGAGGCACATTCTGGTTGTGTGCATAAATACTAATAATTCAAACCTCATCATTTTGAGCATTACCTTTAACAAATATAAAATGTCCATCCTTACCTTTACTCACTTTGGTTGGTTTAAAGCCTATTGAATCTGCAAATAAGATTGCAACACCTGCTTTTTTCTGTTTTCCATTTGCCTGGAATATAGATGACCATCCCTTCACCTTGAGTCTATATTTTTCTTTTAAGGTAAGATGAGATTCTTGTATGCAGCAGATATCTGGTTTAAGTTTTTGTATCCAGTCAGCCAACCTGTGCCTCTTTAGGGGACAATTTAAACCACTCACATTAATTGAAAATAATGATAAGCCATTCAAATGTGAAGTGGGTATTTTGGATCTTTTCGCCATTGTAGAGTTTGGTATGTTGTCGAAAGTTTCTGCTTGAGTTTACTTTTGTGGTGGAGGTTTGCACTGGTTGTTATGGAGGATAGGTCTGAGTATATACTGGAGAGCTGGTTTAGTTATGGCAAATTTCTTCAACATATGGATGTCATTAAAGTATTTAATTTCTCCATCATAAATGAAACTCAGTTTGGCTGGATATAGGATCCTGGGTTGGAAGATATTTTGTTTTAGGAGGTTAAAAGTCGATGCCCACTCCCTTCTAGCTTGAAAGGTTTGAGCAGAGAGATCTGCAGTTATTCTAATATTCTTCCCCTTATAAGTAATGGATTTCTTGCATCTAGCTGCTTTCAGAATCTTCTCCTTCATGTTAACTTTAGTGAAGTTAACTATGATGTGCCTAGGGGATGTCTTATTCAGGTCGAGTCGTGCTGGGGTTCTGAAACTGTCTGCTATCTGAATTTCAGAGTCTCTAGGTATGTCTGGAAAATTCTCTTTCATAATCTCAAGAAGAAGGGACTCTGTGTCTTGTGAAGCCAGTTCATTGCTTTTAGGTATCCCTATAAGATGAATATTGGTTTTCTTCGAGTTATCCCAGAGCTCTCTGAGAGAATGATCCATTTTTGTCTTCCATTTCTCTACCTCTTTGAGTGTTTGGGAGCATTCAAAGTCTCTGTCTTCAGTGTCAGAAATCCTTTCCTCTGCTTGCTCTATTCTGTTACTGAGGGCTTCCACTGTATTTCTCATATCTTTGAGGGTTGCGACTTCTTGTCTCAGTGTGTCGAGATCTTTGGTCATTTTATCTTTAAATTGGTTAAATTCTTGAGACATCTTCTGAATTAATCCTATAATCTCTACCTCCCTCTTTGTTTCCAATTTATTAATCTTGTTTGCAATCCAGATTCTAAATTCGATTTCAGACGTCTCCACTATCTGTTTGTCGATGGGATCATCTGGATTGGATGGTTTGTCATTTTTGGAGGGAGTTGCACCGTTCTGTTTATTCATGTTGCCAGAGTTTTTCTGCTGGTTCCGTTCCATGTTTGTTTTTCAGTTTTTAGCTATACGAGCAGGTCAGTGAAATTGGACTGGAAACTTCTACGGTTGTGGTTGTCCAGCCCTCCACCTAGGAACTGGGGTGGTGACTGCAGCCTTTACAGTTCAAGAGTTCCATACCAAATGCAAATGCAAACAATCGGGATTCTGGATGAGTTGGAGTTCTAGACTTCCAAACAGGAGTAGGGGGTGGACTGAAGGATAAAGGTGGTAAGGAAAACATTTACAACACCAATCTCATTGACAGAAAATGGGCTAATAGACTCATAAAAGGTCTATCAGCCACACAAGCCCACAGATGCACCCACAGTCAGAAACATTGACATGCAGATAAAACATAACAAACAAACAACCTATCAAAGAACAACAGCTAAGACCAACAACAACAAAAAAAGAATTCTACAATAAAAATGATACTTGTAAAATACTTGAAAAAAGCGAGAAAGGAAAGTCTTTAATAAACGTGATGAAAGCACTCTTAGAAGCTATAAGAAGGGAAGAAGAGGAAGGGGAGAGAGACTAAAGGAATTAATACAGGAGAAGAAGAAGAAATGTGCAATTGAGAATAGAAGATAATAAAACTAGCCTAAGAAAAGAAAGTGAAATATAAAATTATTTATCAATGGCACCTCCAAAAAAAGGATATTCAATTAAAAAAGAAAAAACCAACCTCAAAAATATTTTTCTTGTGTATATATAGAAATAACGGTCTTTCTGTCTCAGATGACTTCCACTTCAGTGGAGTTAATTTGTACTGCAATATACTTTGTGGGCACCAGATGGCGCTGTGAGTGGTTCTCAGTCTTCTATGTGATTCACCACTTATAATGTTGCTATGGAAACCACTCTGGCTGGCCAGTTGCCATTTTTGTAGTTTCTGCCCCATTTGCATTGGAAAAGGTGCTTTACTTTGGGTGCTCAGCACCAAACTACATTCCCATCTGATCTCCAACTTAGGTGCACGAGCCCACTCGTCCCAGAACTCTCCGCTCTGCCCTCCCGCTCTCCTGCAATCCGGCAACTGTAGTGGGCTGCAAAAGGAGAGCTCGCCCTTCCACGGGCTGACGGTCCTAGTGGTCTGCGGTGGCTGCATGGCAGCCACCACACCCACAAGTGGCTGGAGGGGAGGGAGCTCCCACGGGGGTGGTGCTGCCACTCTAACCTGCCGCTTCCTCTCCGGCTGGAGTGCTTGGGGCCCTCTTCACTGCCTTCCACAGCTCAAAGTGTCTTTTCCACACCCCAGAATCCCGTGCCCTCTACACAGTCAGACCTCACCAGGATTCAGCCCCTGGGATAGCACTGGCATTTCACCTATTCCCAATGATCTGGGGAAAAGACACTCGCCATTTTGGACATTCCAATATGTTTGTTTCCAGCTCATGCTTGTGCCGGCTGGGTCTTGGTGGATCATAGGAGCACCCCTTTTGGTCGTCAATCTCTGGGATCCACGCTTCGGTGGAATTTTTTCCTAACTAGGTTTTGTGAGTTGCGACCCGCTGTCCTCCCTGTCTTTGTTTTTCTTTCTTAAGGATATGTTTTGTGGGTATATAAGAGATTAGGAGGTGGAAATGCTATAGATACAAGCTTGGGCTTTCTTAGCTAAGGGGAACAGGGATCACTAAGGAGACAGTAATGGCTGGTCAGATGGGAGATATAGGAAGGCCAGTGCTAACTTAACTGTCTAAGAATTTGGGGTGTTTATTTCTAAGTATCTCCCTTTTCTGCTAAACTTGAGGCCAGGGACTATGTTTTAGTTGTTGACCTATCCTCAGCACTTGCCAGAGTGGTCAGGCAAAGGCAGGGCACTTAATACATGTTGGCTTGACAAATAATTAAATTGTTAGCTGTTGCAGGGTGCAGACTAGTAAATCTCTATGGAAAGTAGTATGCAGATACCTCAATTAAAAGTAGCCCTACCATTGGATTCAATGATCCCACTACTAGATATTTACCCAAAGGGGGGATAAAAGACAGTTTAACAGAAAGACATTTGCCCTCAAACATTTATAGCAGTACAATTAACAATTGTGAAGATACAGAATCAACCCAAGTGGCCATCAAGACATGAATGGATTAATAAAATATGGTATATGTATATCATGGGGTACTAATCAGCCATTAAAAGTGGGTGATCTAGATCTTTTGTAACAACCTTAATGAAACTGGAGACTGTTATTCTAAGTGAAGTATTTTAAGAGTGGAAAAACAAACATCACATGTAATCATTACTAAATTGGAACTAGTTGATCTACACTTGTGTGCACATGTGGAAGTAAATCTCAACAGGAATCAAGTAGGTAGGAAGGGGAGGAGCAGGTAAAACCGCACCTAACAGGTACAGCGCACACATTCTGGGTGACATGTACACTTACAGCTTTGACTTAAATGTACAAAAGCAAAATAGGTAACCAAAACATATATACTCCTGTAATATTCAGAAATAAGAAATAATTAAATTTTAATAAATTAGCACAAACTTTCTGCATGAGTAACCCAGTTAAGGTTTTAACAAATAGCTAATGCAATGACTAAGCTGATCTAAACAATTCCTTAATCTTTGATAGAAAATGGCCTCTATTAGGTGCAGGAACATTATGACAGATAAATATAAGTCATCTTCATTACAATTAGGCACTGGCTGTGTTGAAGACGGAACTGCTGTACCTGCTTTTCAGCCTTATGAATCCCTATTATAATCTCCCTGGTTATAGCAAACACATAGAATGCTAAAAATACTACTTAGGGACAGTATTACAGGCATGGAGACACAATATTACTTGCAAACAAGGAAACAAAAGGAGCTTCAATAAAATTACTTCCTATTAAGTATAATAAAGATGTACAATAAGTTGTTATTAAGGACCTTTGAGACAGGCCATGTTAATGAGCTATGGAGACAACTAAATGAGATTTTAAGTGAAAAAAATAAAAAGCGAGGGAGGAAGAAAATAAAGATGAATGTAAAGAAAAAAGGAAAATGGGAAATGAAGAAAACAAAGAGAGCAAGTATGATGAAAATTGCCCTGCCATTCTAAGTGAGAAGGAAAGAAAATCTAAAGAGTTTCTCTGCTCTCAGTTTTAAAAGTAAGACACATTTCTTCTGTGTGAAATGTGGCCTATTATCTGTCAATGGTGTTCTGAGTTGTCTTTAGGCAGTAAATATATGCCACGAAATAAACTTCAAACTCCCTTGTCTCCTCCTTATAGGGGTGGTACAAATTTAGCTTGTTTAGAAAATTGGTTCTTAGTGACAGTTTTTCTACCCTACCTAGAGAAATTCATTGATGGTGTTATGGATGTGTGGGGTGTGCATATGTGAGAGTGTGTATGCTATAGTTCATAGATTTTATGATGAACATTTTTACATCTCTGAAATCAAGGTGTGTGTCAGGGTTTAATTGGTAGAATTCTTCCCGTGATGATTTAAAAAATAACGTCACATATTATAACTAGCCATATCCTAGATTATAAATTTGACTTATTTGGAAAAGGTGAGGAGGAAGAGCAGAGAAGAAATAGGAGAAAATGAGATGTCCTGTATATTGGCATAATTTAGAAAAACTATTTTTTTTTAAACTTCAAGTCCTATTGTTTGTTCATATGACTAGTTGGGATAAAGATCACATTGCTTATTTCTGTTAGATGGATCTGTGAAAATTGTTCAGTTCTTCTTTCTGAATGCTCCTTCACATTTTTCCTTCTACCTTTTTCTGGTTCTCAAGTACTTGCAATTTTAGCTAGCCAGGCTCCACATGCACAATGTACAAAAAGGTGTCTGTGTCTTAGATCAACTGAGAAGAACCAGCCATGATGAGACATGAAAACAGCCCACAGCTGTGTACCATAAGGTGGCACACAGACACCCCTTCATATTTTTATTTTTTGTGAGATGGAGTCTCATTCTATCACCATGGGTAGGGTGCTATGGCGGCATAGCAACCTCCAACTCTTGGGCTCAAGCAATTCTCCTGCCTCAGTTTTTCTATTTTTAGTAGAGACTGGGGTCTCACTCTTGTCCAGGCTGGTCTTGAACTACTGAGCTCAAACAATCCTCCCACCTCAGTCTTTCAGAGTGCTAAGATTACAGGAATGAGCCACCACACCTGGTCGTGGGCACCACTTCTGCTGCATCCAAACACACTGCTTGTTTACCCTCCAATCTGTACTCTACTCCCACTTCTCACAACTGAGCTTTGGTTTTCTAGGAACATTCTAGTGCTAAATGCCAAGCAACCACAAGCTTCATTCAGTTCAGCAGCTCTGACAAAAAGAGGCCTTGGCTCTGTCTCGTAGGAAGGAATAGCCTGTAACCCTTCAGAGAAATTCCTTCTTTTCCTCTACAGCTGTAGGTCTTGAAGGTTTCCACTTAGAGGTTAGGACATTGACCATTGTGAGCTTGGCTGGCATGCCATTAGTCACACAGATGGAGATGAAGTAAAGCTGGAAATACCAATGCTTGGCACTCTCAGGTCAGGAGCCTTGAATGCTGAGTTGTGATTTAGGACCAGGCTTCCTTTCAACTCATTTTGGTTTGTCATAAACTGAACGTAGATGAACAGGGAATAGACTACTGTAGGGCTTGGCTCAGCAATGTGGTATTGCTGGAGGTAGTAGGGGAGAGGTTGAAGGCATCCATCTGGATACTGGTTGCTGAAAATCAGATGATGAGTTTGAACAATAGGCAATAGGGAGAAAGCAGTATCATATGGTCTCTGGTTGCATTTATCGCCCAAACAACTGGCAAAAATTTAGTGGAAAATATTCATTAAGTCAACTGAGCCAAATTAGTGTAGGCAAGGTTTAAGAGTTCTGGGCAGCAGTCATTGTAGATGGTGGGTGCTTTCTACAGCATCTACTTTAGAAATCTGGTGATGTTCACTTATGTTCTATGCAAATGTTCTTTATGGATCCATATAGTTACCCATTTCATCAGACTCAATCATTCCTCTCCAGAAACCAAACAAATGTCACCTCCCTCTCAGAGATATTGAGTCACTGACAGAAACATAATTTCACTTATCTAGCGATAAAAATGTTGACACTGACAAGAAGATAGTACCTTTTACCTTCAAAACTGGTTTATAGGAAACCATTTAAGCTAAAATAGCTTTTTCTTCCATTTTTCTCCATTTTATCAGCAATGATTACTCCCTTTGCTGCTCCAGTTGCTCTGCTATGCCAACCCATGTCCAAAGTGCCTGAGACTGATCTGATTGGTTTCTGGTTTAAAAGGAAGATTAAACATCTCTGAGCCAGGTCTTAGGGTTGGGGCACCTGCAAAGGGTCTTGGGCAAGGATTTAGTGCCTCAGTAGTGAAGGTTAGCTTTGTAGCTGGGAGAGGTAGGAGGGAGCAGGAAGCTCAATGCAGTGAGCCTCAAAGCTGGGGCTGCCTCTCTAAGCATCACCCAAGAGAATAGTCATCACAGAGAGAAGAGCTGTCCCAGGTGCTGAGCAGGTACACTGCGGGAGCAGGAGAGGGGACTGAGTTAGGCAGGCAAGAGCCAAGGAGAGTAATATATCAAAGTGGACCATATGTCTATGTCCCCAACTTGAGGCCGATACCTTTGTAGCTATAAGGGGTATCTTGGGAGCCCACTGCCTATCTTTAGATGCTGACACACCTGCTTACTGGTTCTGCAAACTTTGGTGAGACTCATCTGTCAAATCAGGATAATAATGATTCTCTCTTCACCAGGCGCTTTGATGAGACTGGGTACACATCATTTAGTTTAGTTTCTGTTACGTAGTAAATGCTCAATAAATGTTACAATAACTTTTTATTCCATCATCAATCATACAAGTCTTTTTCATCAGACTATGAGCTCTGATGAGAGAATGAGAATTCTATCCTAGTCATCATTTTACTCTCTCATTTTCCTTTGCCTCTCTGCGACCTTAGAACAGCCTTGAGGCAGTCTGACCCTATTTCCACAACATGATTTTTTCCTGGTTCACCTTCGACTTCACTGGCTGTTCCTTCCCAGTTTGCTTTACTATGTTTTTCTCCTCTAGTAAATCTCTAAATGCCAGCTTCTTCCTTGGGCTTCTTCTAATTCTTTACTTACTCTCCCAACTCTAAAACTGGTATCTTCTTCTTTTTTTATTTTTTATTAAATCATAAACACATCATGTATACATTAACGCATTGAGGGGGTACAATGTGCTGATTTCATATAGAATTAGGAACTGATATCTTCCGAACTGACCTCTCCTCTGAGTCCCAGACTCACATAGCCTAATGTTTCCTAGGCATCTCTACTTGGATGTCTCATAGACAGGTCAAATTTCAGAAATCAAGAGTTTGAAATCCAAATTAGTGTTCCCCTTCTTCCCTTATCAGGTCATCTCAATATATGGCTCTGTTATCCATCTAGTTTCTCGAAAGAATCCTAGTGGTATCCTTCTTCTTCATTCGCCAATCTATGAATTAGCAACTCCTTTCAGTTCAGTCTCTGAAATATCTCAGAGGAAGAGCTTTCCTCTGCCTCTGTTGTCAACACTTGGATCCAGACTATCTTCATCTCTCTGCAGGCATGTGAAGAAGGCTCCTAACTGTACTCCCCATCTCTAGTCTTGACCTCTGACAGTCCACTGTCCATGGGCAGCCAGAGAGATTGTTTAAAATCATAGTTGGATTACATCCCTACAAGGATTGAGTTCTATCATTGTCTTCCTTTGCACATAACATAAAGTCTGCAGTCCCCAGAAGAACCTCCAAAGTCCCAGAGGAGTTGGCCCTGCCTGTTTCTCAAGCATCCATGTGTACCTGTCTTCCATTTGCTTACCATTGTCCAGTCAGGTGAGCCTTCTTTAAGCGAGTTTCATGCCTCAAGACCTTTTCACTCATTCCTGTTTCTTGGGGCCCCCTTTCTCCCATCTTCCATGCTTGTTCCTCTTGGCCTTGAATGTTCTTGGTGAATGATTACATAAAACAAAATGCTTGAGAGGTGTGCATTGAATGAATGAGCAGAGTTAGTGATGTCTAAAAGTGTAGGATTAAACCCCATTAGGGCTGATTGCATTGTTACTGAGAGATAAAGTGTTAGGCCCGGGGAGGCACTTGGTTCAGGGGAGAGACTGGAAACTCTGGCCTAGAAAGCTATAGTGTGAGTCTGCCTCTTACCAGCTCTGTGACTTTGGGAGTGTTTCTAAACCACTGCCGACTTTTTCTCATCTATAAAATGAGGATTAAACAACTTTACCTCAGAGGGAATTGTGAGGACTTCACAAAATAATGTGTGTAAATTCTTCGGCATAGAGTGGGCACCTGATAGATGCTCAGAACCTTGTCATTTATGTCCTTCCTTTACCAAATACAAAAGTCTGTGAGATCTCAGGCATCCATGAGCTGCTTTCTTCCATACCTGCTTTTGTTCTTACCCTAATCAGCTTGTGTCAGGAACCTTAGACCAGTGCAGGAAGCACATTTTCCCAGCAGAGCAGGTTGCCTATCATTGTGGGATGTCCAGGCAGGTAACTACCTTTGTTTATCCTTCCTTGGAGTTGCAAATTTCAAGTATAAAGATCTCAGATCCTTCAGTTCAGAATATGATTGCATTTTGGGGTGAAGTCCAGTGTCAATGTTTTTTCCTTCTTTTCCACTGCCTTCTATAATAATCCCCTGATTCTCACCTCCACTGTTTGAAAAGCCCAGGCAGGCAGATACCAGGAGGCCTCTAAGAGCTCCTCACTCTACTTCATTATGTGGCACTATATGCTGTTCTCTCAATTTCTCCTTTTTGAGACATCCTATTTCTCTGACCTGAAACCTGCTGTCTGCTATTCATCCTTTCCCATGAACCAGCAGCATTCTGAGCTTCTTCAGGGATCCTACCTGCTCTGTGTGACTCAGTTTCTGGAGTTCTACCTTGCCCTCTTCCCCATCCTTCCTGTCCCTGCATCTGCTATCTTTCTTCCTTCACCCTTCTTCAGTCCCTTATTCCCACTGTCTGCCCTTATCTTGCTTCTTCCATTATTTTCCTGCTCCGTGGCACTCTTTGGTACAATGAGTTGGGTGCCCCATGTCACATCCCTGGGTATCCCTGTGATTTCAGCCGCAGATGTGAAAGATGCTTTTAGGTCCTTCTTACTCCTCTCTGCTTCTCTGCCTTGGGTCCCTCTCCAGTGCCCAAGAGCAGCTCCCCTTGAGCAAGTGCAGGGCAGTCATAACTCCAGGGGCAATTCTCAGCCAGTGGGGGAATTGGATCAGCAGTCCTCAGTCTTGGTGACTCATTGGATTTGAGGGAGGTGAAAGAGTATGGGATGATTGCTGAGTTGTTGAGGTCAAGGAGACTGGGAGAGTTACAGGGACACCACTGCTATGAAGACAGCGAGTACAGAAGAATATCAGATGGAGGTGAATGACCTCAAGGTAGGGTTCATACCTTTATTTACCTCTGTATTCCCAGCATCTAGCATAGTGCCAGCATCTAAAATTAGTGTTCATGAAAAGTTCACTGAAACAGCTAACCTATTTCTTCATATGCCAGCCCTTTCAGAAAAGAAGTTCTATTAGTGTGGCTTTCTTTGAGAAGCCAGGTATGGCTGCACATGTACCTAATATTGTCCTCAAGATAGTGATAGATTTTTGTCCTTTAATATTTGTTCCACTGTTGCACAGAACATCAGTTATTAGATTCATAAAACTGCTATTTCCTTGTCATTTGTCAGACCACTTTGGAAGTCATTTGCTTTTTGGGAAGATTAATCTTCTAGAATATCAGCATTTGCAGGGTATTTCAGTAAGCATCCTAAGTCTCTCAGCAAAAGTAAATTGTTTAGCATTTATATATCGCTTATACTCTCTAGGAGCTCAACATTAGTTAATTCTCATGATTCTTAGAGATAACTGTCATTTCAAGTCATGATTTGTATATATCTCAAGTTTGCAAATGTTCTCTGCTAGCTTTTTTTCTTCCCAATAGCTATTTCACCTTCTATCTCTAAAGACTTCCATTTGATTTTCTTTAGTGCTCTTTTTGTGGGCTGGGAGCACAGGAAGACTTTTATTCATCAAAATGTGCAATAGTTAATTTGAATACTTTGTGGCTCAAAGAGACCTCTGAGGTCCTACATTCATGTTCCTCATAATTAGAGGTTTATTATAGGGAGCTGCAGCAGCAAGGGATAAGCTTCATGAAAGGCAGAGTTGTCCAGTTGTGCTGGGTCCTAGCTGTTTCCAACCTTGGGAGAATACCTGCGAGACTCACAAAGATATCCACCCCCAGACATTTCCTGCTGCCACCTCAGCTCCTTGGATGGAGAAAGCATAAGCCCAGGACTGTGTACCATTGGGTGGCCCGGGAAGATATCTGATTGAGTAATGAGGTGCACACCAAAAAGGATGACATCGTGATGGGGCATGTGCTGCAGAGATAGCCATGGAAAACCTCAGTTGCCTTTTCAGGGTCTGTACACCAGGAGGCGGGAGGGCAGATCAGCTGAATGCTGCCAGAAAAGCTGCACAGTACACAGGGTGAGGCATGGACCTTTCTGGCACATGGACCAGAACAGAGGTGGACTCCTGCAGTGGGAGCTGAGCAGGCAGATATCACCCCCTATCCTAATGCCATGATATTATTTGAGAATCCTCTTGGATCCAGACACCTTCCTGGGATGGCAAAGTTTTCAAAGAAAGTCTTGAATTAGAAAGGACCAGGTTATCTTATACCAAAGGATTAAAAGTTTTTCACTATCAGCAGAAATAAAGGCTCAAGGGCTAAGATGAGATCAGGTATACATAAATTTCAAAAAATCAATTTTGTAAGTTTTATAGACTCTTGCAACTATAAAAAATTCTGTCAATTATTTTATTACTATCTCGTTCCAGCAGATAAGGAAGTTGAGGCTTAGAAGTATCACCTGGGGGTGGAGCCAACATGGCGGCCTGTAGCCAGCTGTCCACAGAGGCTCCCATCCAGACAGAGAGTTAAAGGACAGGAATTTAGCAAGAAAGCCGATGGTTTATATCTGAACCAAAATAGAAGGTGGAAGAACGCACATCAACCCTGCTGAGGTGACCTGCAACCCCAAGGAAACAAACAAAAGGTACAGAACCCATTGCCAAGTGGATGGGAGTACCCTCCCCCATGAGAATGGTTCACAGTATACTCCATACCTCCATACAAACAAGCGAGCAGGGTTCAAATGTCCTCCCATTTTACCCCATGGGAGAGACCTTCTAAAAACTGGACCTTCTTTCCCTACTAGGGTGCCATGGCACCCTCCTGCCAGGCATAAAATGGTATAAAACAGTATATACTCTTTACCTGCAATTTTGAACTCCTGGCACTCCCCTCCACTCTCACCCCGAGGCCTGGAAGCCTGTCCCCCATGGAGTCCAGATTCTTGGGCCTTTTCTCGAGGGGGTGTAAACAGAGCATGGACTGTTGGTGATCTGTGGTGACTTTCTGGTTCGGGAGTAAAGAGAAGATAATCAGCTGAAGGAGAGGCGGTAACTCAAGGCACCAGCAGCAGTGGGAACGGTGACTGTGGGGCTCATACACCTGGGGATATGTTGAAGGAACACTCCCAATCTCTCTGGGCAAACCAGGGAGGCCAGGCAGCTTCTCCAGTGGTGGCTGCTGGCAGAACAGATCTGGGACAGAGCGCAGTCTCCCAGAGTAAAGGGTATGCCTGAGGCAGAACTGACCTGGGTGGTGCACAGGGATTAGAATACGTGAGCAGAGACAGCAGACACCCAGGGTGGGGCTGACTCAAAGGACTGCTTTACTGAGCTTCAGACGCACCCGGCCCTTAGGGGATCAAAGGGGAGACAAAGGGGGAAAATAGCCAGAACAGAAACAAATTCAGTGAAGTTGTTCTGTTCTGTCAACAAAATCAATCAGGGACAAGGCTGGAACTGAGTGAATTGCCCCAGCCCCTGTCAAGCACCTAAGGTTGTCAGGCTGAAGGTTCAGCCTGTCAGGTGAACCCAAGGTTCACCCCCTGCTGAATAGTGACAGAGAGTGGTAGAGACTGGTGGCCTGGCTGAGGAGAATCAGATCTCCCTGTGACTCAGTCAGGCTCAAACCCCTGGAATATCTGCTCATTGGAGGGAACTAGATCACAGCCCTGTGGGGTTACCAGTGACTGTGTGTGACAGAGGTGCAAGGTAGGGAAGGAAGCATCAACCTTCCCACACTAATTTATTTGCTGAGGGGGTCCTTCTGATTTCATGGAGCACCAAAACGAGTTATACTGGAGTTGCCAGCAGACCCCTGCTATCTACTTGCCAAAGACCTTTTGAACTCTCCCACCTGAGGCTGGTGCTGACTGGGACAATTGATTGGGACCTCTTCAACGGGACCAATCACCCGAGGACTATCCAAAGTTGTATCCTGGGTGTGTGATAGTTGGAAGATTTGATTTTCCTTTTCCAGTTGTTGCCTGTGGGGAGCGGGGTGACATAACTGCTGGTATTTCTCCACAGCTCAGACTTCAACCCAGAGTAACTGATTCTCTAGGGTAAGACAGAGACCAACTGAAAACAAGACAGAGCCACTTAACCCCACCACACCAAGAAGGTACCCAGTTTCCCAGGCAGTAGCACTGTACAGGTCCTAGCAAAACTCTAGGGGAACAGGTACAGACATCAGTCCCAACTTTCATGCAAAGGACTGACCAATCACTATTAGAACACTCAACCCAACTTATCCTTATCTGCTCATCTTCCCAAATGGTGCAAAGTAATCATGGGGCAGAATCAGCGAAAAAGCTCTGGCAGCATGAACAACCAGAGCAGATCAACTCCCTGAAGGAACAATTTGGCGGACACAACTGAAGATCCTATGCATAAACAGATGGCTGAGATGTCAGAAACTGAATTCAGAATTTGGATAGCAAATAAGATCAGTGCAGTGGAGGAAAAGATGGAATTAGAATTTCAAGCAGTAATCCAAAAGATGTCTCAAGAACTGAATGAATTCAAAGACAAAATGACCAAAGATTTTGACACATTGAGACAAGAAAACTCTCAAAGATCTGAGAAATACAGTAGAATCCCTCAGTAACAGAATGGAGCAAGCAGAAGAAAGGATTTCTGATATTGAAGACAAAGCTTTTGAATGCTTCCAAACATCCAAAGAGGAAGAGGAAGAGAAATGGAGGGCAAAAACGGATCATTCTCCCCGAGAGCTCTGAGATAATTCAAAGAAAACCAATATTCGCCTTATAGGGATACCTGAAAGTGACGAAGTGGCCTCACAAGGCACAGAGTCGCTTCTTCATGAGATTCTGAAAGAGAACTTTCCAGACATGCCAAGAGATTCTGAAATTCAGAGCCCCAGTTTCAGAACCCCAGCACGACTCACCCGAATAAGACATCCCACAGGCACATCATAATTAACTTCACTAAAGTTAATATGAAGGAGAAAATTCTGAAAGCAGCCAGACATAAGAAATCCATTACCTACAAGGGGAAGAATATTAGAATAACTGCAGATATCTCTGCTCAAAACTTTCAAGCTAGAAGAGAATGGTCATTGACTTTTAATCTTCTAAAACAAAACAACTTTCACCCAGGATCCTGTATCCAGCTAAACTGAGTTTCATTTATGATGGAGAAATTAAATACTTTAATGACATCCACATGTTGAAGAAATTTGCTATAACTAAACCAGCTGTCCAGGATATTCTCAGACCTATCCTCCATAATGACCAGCATAATCCTCCACCACAAAACTAAACTCACCCAGAAACTTTTTATCAAATTCCAACTTCCACAGTGGGAAAAGTATTAAAAATGTCCACTGGACTTTCTAAAGATTTATCATTGTTTTCAATTAATGTGAATGGTTTAAATTGTCCTCTAAAGAGGCATAGGTTGGCTGACTGGATACAAAAACTCAGGCCAGATATCTGCTGCATACAAGAATC